>JAUMHG010000017.1:1805090-1816295 GCA_032359395.1 Enteromius anoplus | reverse complement strand
TGAGTCTCTTTTTCCCTGAGTATTTACGAGTTGCAATCCCGATGGGGCTGACTCGGAAAATGCTGAAAGGAGGGGAGGTGAAAGGGCCTATCATGAAATTGGATTCTAATTCTTTTTGAATTAGAGTGTCCACGGAGTCTGGGTCTGTGGTGGCAGAATTGAGGTTTGGGCAAATGAGGGACTGGGTTGGTAAGGAGATGACTCCGGGGTGGAAACCGTCAGTTAAACCTGATAACAGAAAGTTTGAAAAGTTAGCATCAGGATAAAATGACAGTTCAGCAGAGAGGTGAGATATATTGACAGGAGTCGGTAGATACTTTTTGTTGAGTTTATTGAATGCAGAGCAGATGGATTTGGCATGGGCCCCCCCGCAGAAAGAGCAGATGTGTAAATATTTGCAGGCTGATCTGAAACATTTGCCTGAGTTAAAACCTATACAGATGTTGGGAAGGCGGGGGGAGGGGGAGCGGATAGAGAAAAGAGAGGGGATTTTAGGAGTGTAGTTAGAGGATTTGATATTCTCGGAAGGAGAGGAGGGGTTAGCAGAGGAAGAGAAAGGGCAGGCGGAAGAGGTGTGAGTGACGGACCTGCAGATCGCGCAGGTGAAATTACGACACGATTATGGAGGTCCAGGTCCAGGGCGCCCCAGTAGACGCAGTGGTTCCACTGGGACACCCTGGCGGCGGCTTTTGCAGAGAACATTCGGTGGTAAGTATAGAAATGGGATCCCCCGTAGGAGGACGCGAGCTCCGACAGGATGGCTAAATAATCATTGAGCTCGCGCCTCCTAAGGGGGTAAACTGAGCAGATGACGTCTGTATATCGGAGAAAAGCTGTGGAAAATTCAGGAAATGTAAGCGGGCGAGAAGAATTGGAGGAAGGATTTTTTAGCGTGATGGTGATGTTATCGTATTCCACCTGGCGATCTGCAGGGCTGGGTGAAAAAGGGGAGAGAAGTGAAAACAAATCGACATCTTTACCTGATAGAATTTGGTGACGGAGGTGAGTAGAGACCAAGGTGGGTTCTGATGAGAGAGCATTAACCGGGGCTGGAAGGCGTTTAGCTGTTGCTAGAGAAAAAGGTGGGTTAGAGGGGGGGTAAGGGAGTGTTGTCGCTGCGGGAGGGCCCGGGTTGCTGAGAGTCTGTGGAAAAAGCAAAAAAAGTGTCATTATTAGTAATATGGTCATCATGGTGGAGAGTGTTTGGAGGAGGAGCGGGCCAGTTAGAAAAGTAGTCAGCAATGGCTTTGTGGAGTTGAGCAGGGGTGATGGAACCGGGTTGGTTGGAAGAGGTGGGCTGGCTTGCAGGAGGATTTGCGCGGCGGCTGTGAGGGATCGGAGGCGGAGCATTCGCAGGGTCCGGAGCGCGGCCGAGGCTGGCTGAAGGAATGGTGCGGCTGGATCGGCGTGGAGGAGCTGGAGAAGCATGTGTAGGGTGAGTAACATGGTGGGTTTTCTGATTTTTCTTTAGCGGGGTGGCGGCCGGTGGAGAAGCGTCTGGAAGGTGGGTGTTTAGCAGGTTTAGGAGGTCTTGTTTTGTTGATTTTCTTGAGTAGCGGATTCCGGCGGCAGTGAGAGATTGGCGGAGAGTGATAATAGTCCATTTCCCTGTGGATGATCGGGCAGATGCATATGATGAAGCCGGTGAAGGTGGTTGTCTAGCTGGAGGAGGCGAGCGCGATCGGGCTCGCTGAGCAGGCGAGGTAGCATGGCGAGTGGGCCTGCGTCCTCTGGTGAGCCCGGCGGCCTCGGGTTGAGCTGCCGCCGGGGCTGGTGCCTGGGTAGCGGCGGGAGATGGAGTAGGAGCTGGGCGAGGAGCGAGGACCGAGCTCCTCACGAGCGTAATTTGAATAATCAGATTCGGACATCTTAGCTTTAGCGAAGCAGCGGGTATGCTTAGTCATGCACGAAAGCGAGATGCTGGGGAATGAGAGCTGGGAGAATTTATAGTGAAAATTAGTGGTTTGATTGGGCGTGATGTGAAATGGGATGATTAGGGAAAACGGCGGCCAGTTGTGCGCAATTCCGCGTTCAGCGAATCTCTCGAAACGAAGTTTTTATCAAAACTATCCCTAAGCCCCGACTGTTGGAGGGCTGCCGTGATGCTGAACTTTCTCCCATATCCCGACTGTATCTCTGGAGCTCAGCCACAGTGATCTTTGGGTTCTTTATTACCTCTCTCACCAAGGCTCTTCTCCCCCGATTGCTCAGTTTGGCTGGACGGTCAGCTCTAGAAAGGGCTCTAGGCAGGGTTCTGGTCATCCCAAATGTCTTCCATTGAAGGATTCTGGACAATTCTGTGTTTTTCTGTTAATATGGGGTGCTGTGTGTACATTAATGAGGGGAAAACTGAACTTTGAAATGATTTTAGCAAATGGCTGCAATATAACAAAGAGTGAAAAATTTAAGGGCGTCTGAATACTTTGTGTACCCAATGTATATAAAGTACACAGACACATACTAAAAAATGTATAAAATGACAAAAATACACAACAATATTACTAAAATAAACTAAAATTAAAATGAGAATTTGAAAATAAATAAATTAAAAATTAAAAACTAATTAAAAATATTAATAAAAATTATAATCTATATTTCAGTGATACTATTTTAATAAACAGTGTCAAGAACTCCAGTTAAAACTGAATAAAAAAATAATAATAATTACTTTAATTGTAAAAGGTTTTGGAGATGATTTGAACAAGGATCCTTTGGACAAGGATGATTTGAATCCCAATAACACTATTGTCAGGTTAGCTCGGCATCTTTCCAGGTGGGTGAGCCAAAAACCAAGTCCTACAGGGTTTCTTATTCGTCTCTTAAAAACACCTTGTTATTCAAGCAAGTGCAGCCAAATCAGAATCAAAATGTGCAGTGTTTTTACACTGACGTTTACAAGGGCAGTGCTGTAGCATTTTTTATAAGATCACTCTTCATCCCTGCCCTGTCCTCGTGCCCTTCCATTTGTGTCCCATCTTCGATGCCAATCATCTTTCCATTAGTATTCATTTATCTCTTTATAGCTTACTCCCTCCTGGCCTCAGGGAGGTCTCGCTCCCATCTTCCTCCCATTGTTTTTATCTGCCCACATCGACATGCTTGGCAAACAGCCACTCCGCCACATCTCTCTCTCACCAACACACACACTAAAAGCCTATCAATTAATGGTCTGCTGGCACAGGGACGCACAAACAGGGACCGATACACTCCCACCATATAAAAGAATATAATTGGCATGTGTCATCCATATACTTTTTTATTTATTTTGCTGTGACTTTATTTCGCTAAATCATGTTCACCAGCTTGATGCGCTTTAATTGTTATTTGCCAAATGGCACAGATTGTAGTATTCCTTTGATTGTGCAGAGGATGACTAGATTGTTCAAATTGCGGTTTAATGAATAGAAATCACATGTCATTTGAATTAAATGATTGCAAAGTATCCTTTTCGTCCCTAAAAATGACAAAGATGTTTTCAATCATTGCTCTTTGATTCTCTAAAAGTTTCTGGATGATTGTTTTTGGGCCGCGCACCTGGCTTTAGTCAAACTAATCAAACAGCCCCTGTTGTTAAAGTTCGTTTTCTGTCTTTGTGCTTCAATTGGGGGTAAAATCAAGGTTTCAAGTTTCAAATTAATTCCAGGAATACATGGCCTCTCGGCCCATAGTTCCAAAAACCATAATAGCAGGCAGATAATCTTTTCTACATTCCATAATAAATATACAATGCCAATCTCCATGCATACTCTGAATCACAAACACTTGACTTATCAGCATACAGTGGGTACGGAAAGTATTCAGACCCCCTTAAATTTTTCACTCTTTGTTATATTGCAGCCATTTGCTAAAATCATTTAAGTTAATTTTTGTCTTCATTAATGTACACACAGCACCCCATATTACAGAAAAGCACAGAATTGTTGACATTTTTGCATATTTATTAAAAAAGAAGAACTGAGATATCACATGGTCCCACGTAATCAGACGCTTTGCTGTGGCACTCATATATTTAACTCAGGTGTTGTCCATTTCCTCTGATCATCCTTGAGGTTCTGCACCTTCATTTGAGTCCAGCTGTGTTTAATTATACTGATTGGACTTGATTAGGAAAGCCACACACCTGTCTAAGACCCTACAGCTCACAATGCATGTCAGAGCAAATGAGAATCATGAGGAAAAACAATTCTGTGTTTTTCTGTCAATATGGGGTGCTGTGTGTACATTAATGAGAAAAATTTACTTAAATGATTTTAGCAAATGGCTGCAATATAACGAAGAGTGAAAAATTTCTTGCTCAAATCCTCATTCAAAGAACAATAATACAAGAAATGCTTCTCATCTTTTATCAGAGACATATTTGATGTTCATTCACAATAACTACAGATTCTCTCTGCCATCGGTGTATTACACCATCTGCCTGTTTCTATGGCAAGATGACTTGAACATCCAAAAAGATTGTACCAGTTGCAATGTAGCTCTCTTGTATCAACAAAGACTTGCATTGTGAATATATATTAACCTTCTTATTTTCCAAAACTGATGTATACCTCATGTGCTTTTTCTTTGGAACGAGCTGTAAATGTTTTTATACCATTACACTTTGAGCCTCCCAGGCATTAGAAATACAGTAGGACTCTAAGACAAGTAACCAATGTATTTCTACCTACTTCATCTAATCGAAAATGCATATTATAACATTTTCTTGGATAACGATGATTAGACATAGACACTAGTTTTATCCAATACATGATACATCATTAATACTGTTGTAAGTGTATTGTTCATTGTTTATTCATGTTAGTTAATACATTAACTAATGTCAACAAATGACACCTTATTGTCACGCTCAGCTGGAGTCACCAGCAAAGGACACTAGATGGCACTCCAGTCCTAGGACTTCTTTTGTGTGTTTTTGTCTTTGGTTGCTCTTACCGGACTTTTATTTTAAATCTGTTGTCTCCACCCATCTTGTTTGTACCCAGACATCCTGAAGGATAAAAGCCCCTGTTTGTGTTTGTCTTGTACGGCTCATTTACACTGTCAACCCAGTCTGTGTTTCTCCATTCATATCTTTGTTTTCTGTCTGTTTTGATATTTGAATTATCTTCCCTCGGATTCTCGCTTTTGTCTCAACCCATGGACTCTGACTGCCGGTACGTTGACCCTCGCCTATTTAGTTTACTTTCTTGTCTATGCCTCTTCTGATCCTGTTCGCCGGTGCTTGACCTTGTCTGCCTTGACCCTGTACCCTAATAAACACAGTTGCATTTGAACCTGAACGTCTCTTCCCTTGAATTGTGACAGAATGAACCTTCACCTGGGGAATCAGCGATGGTGTTTATGAAGGTGTGATCAGAAACATTCCGTCGCCTCATAGGCGAGATAATAAACCAGTTTCCCGGCTATCGCGGATATTTCAATCTGGACACTGCATAGAGGAATATGTAGCAGAGTTCACATCCTACAGCCACCTAGATCGTATGGACGAGCGGGTAAAGGCGTGTTTTTTAATGGGTCTGGATCCGAACTGGTCGTTGTGTGAGTTCATTGACGCTGTGCTATTGTTTTGCGGCTCATCTTTAACGATCGGAGAAGTTAAGGAGGAGGTTGAAGAACACACCAACAAACAACCTATTCACCAAGCCAGGAACGGCAGGTATTCTCAACTGCCTGGATCACGACTCGCCATTCGGCGGGGTCCGCTTCCGCGTTCGCAGCGCTCTACCGAACCAAGGGAGACGTTAGTTTTTTAGTTTCGTTTTCAAGGCCTGGAGTCCCGTGCAAAACCCCTGCGGTCTGTAACCCACAAATCCTGGTTCTAAGTCTCGTATCGTGGCGAGATGGGCCGTGTTTTGTCCAATCTGTGCCTGTTATGCAGTCAGGGGAACGGTCAGCCATCCCTGCTGTTCCAAACCCACCCTTACGGTTGCCAGCGCCGTCACAAATCCTTGCAGTTCTAAACCCACAAATAACGGGTTTTAGCCCCGTTCCACGGCGAGAGGGCCCGTGCTAGGTCCAGTCGGTACCGGTTATGCAGCCAGGAGAGCTGTATTCTTCCCCTGCGTTCTCAGAACCGCTAAAAATGGGTTTTAATCCTGTATCAGCATTGGTGCAGCTATTGTCAGTCCTTGCGGTACCAACACCGCAGTTAACGGGTCCTAACCCCGTATCACGGTACGAGGAGCCTTTTGACACCCAGTCGGTACCGGTCACTCTGTACGCCTCACGGTGTCTGATTACATGAACTAATGAATTGGGGGACGTTTATGTCCCGGAGGTCCCGCCAGTGGCTGCACCAACCCCAGAGAAGTCGACTCCGGTCGTAGATTCTCTGGGGTTCCCGCTGGTGGCTGCACACCCTCCGGGTCAGTCCATTGGGGTAGCTCAGGTGAAATTATTCCACGCTGTGTCTACCGCTGGGGCAATGGGACTTTTACTTAGCCCTGAATCTACAATGGGGGCCGTTGAACTGTCTGTTCGGCCCAGGAGGGCTCTTTCACTACCAGTTAGGCCCAGGAGGGCTCTATCACTGCCAGTTCGGCCCAGGAGGGCATTTTCACTGCCTGTTAAGCCCTGGAGGGCGCTATCACATTTGGATCATCTCGTTGCCGACCTCTGCCTTCCCTTGGATTCTCGCTTTTGCCAACAGCCGCAGATTACGCACATAGGCGTGCTTTCACCTGGATGTAAACAAGGCTGTTTACGTTCAATACTTTAAAGCTTGTGTATACGGTGCATTGAGATGTTCTTAAATGGCGGAAGACGTAATTCACTGGATTTATTATTTGCATAAAAATGTATTCTCGTAGCATCGCGAAGTGAAGTTGAGTCACTAATGTCACATGGACTGTTTTACCAATGTTTTTGTTACGTTTCTGGATCTGCGGTCATTTCAGTTGTGTTGCTGTCTATGGAGGGACAGATGTCTCTCTGATATCATCAAAAATATCTTCATTTGTGTTCCGAAGGTGAACGGAGGTCTTATGGGTTTGGAACGACATGAGTAATTAATGACAAAATTAAATAAAATTAAATTGATCAAAATTGGCAGCAAATAACATTTATAGTGTTACAAAAGATTTTTGTTTAAAAAAAATATTTTAATTAAATGGTTCTGAAATAAAATACACTATAGTTCACAAAATAAAGTTTCATTTTGTAATAATGATAGGAAATGCTTCTACAGCACTAAATCATTATGATTTCTGAAAAATCATGTGACACTTAAAGCTGGAATAATGGCTTAAGAAATGACCAAATAAATTGGATTGCTATTATATATAGAGCTTCTTTACCCAAACCTGGGCTGAAACTTGTCAAGTTTGTCTCTATAGCCTCCTACACTCAAATATACTATTTGAATAGTATACTGTATATTCAAATACTGTACAAGATACTGTATATTGCATAATTACAGTATTACAAGCCTACAACCACATTTCCTGTCTCTGCATAAGCACACATCAAACATGCAATATGATGATGTACTCAAGATTGATTATATAAGACTACATGTAAGAGTGATTATACATGGCTTCTGCTGTGGGTTTGATGGAGACCCGTTTCATTGGGGAGAAACACAGTGTAAATCGAGTGTGCAGAGCAATTTAAAAAGTGCCTTCTCGTGCAGGCTGACACTGCAGCAAGAGGATAAAATATAAAGCGGACCCTGGAGCGCTTGGCAACGCTGCGATAGAAGTGTCAAACACGCTTATGAGAGAGTTTTTACTGCCTCTCTAGCCCCCGCAGTCAATGAAGACAGACACTAAAGGATCCACCAGCTTGTGTTCCTATTGTGCCTCAGTGGGACTCGGCTGTCAATTCATCAGAGATATAAATATACATTCACAAAAGTGCAACAAGACATGGCCTCTGCTTACTCTTCTGTAGGCTCATCAGATGAAGGCGTACTGTAGCTGGTTGGAAATACATTAGGTTGCTGAGTGCACAACATACATCTTACTAATATCCCTTCATTATCGTTGCATCAAACTCTTTAACTCGAACTTTTGTATTCCTTGCTAACTGAGTGTCCTCCAGAGGTTTCAAATGATGGAGAAGCTATAACCCCCTGCACCCGTGATTTTAACCGTGATTCATATTCAATGCAAAATGGTTGCAGTTCTTGATGAATCAGTTCAAATGAACAACATAATGTTTGATGGGTTCAAATATGGTGTGTTCATCAAATATTTAATGTCCATTTAGTGTCCATCAAATATTTAATGAATAATAAAAAATATAAAATAAAATTAATATATGATCCAAAATGTATTTTAGGATTATATATTGTAACATTGTTGATCATACGACTAAAAATGTATTTTTATTACTTTTTCTAGTTGTGCTTCTAAAAATTACCATTATGGAGGTGCCAAATAACCAAAGGAATTTAATTATTTTTGAATCGCCTGAATCACCAAAACAATTAATATTATTATTATTAATAATAATAATAATAATAATAAAATTATTGTGTGTGTGTGTGTATGTATATATATATGTGTGTATATATATATATATATATGTGTGTGTGTGTGTGTGTGTGTGTGTGTGTGTGTGTGTGTGTGCGTGCGTGCGTGCGTGTGTGTGTGCATTTTTTTAGTGATTGTGTTTTGGTGTCATTTGTTGAGAGTACAAAGTATGCAAATAATGATTTAAATATTTATAAAATATAAAATGAGTTGATTTCGATAAACGTGCATTTTTGAACATAAAATATCAAACAGATTTTATTAACTACACCCTTTTCACAGTATTAATGTTCACTTCTGACATGATATACTAGCTGTATTTTGCCATTGTAAAATCCTAGACTTTTTAAATGATCTACAATTTATAATGATATATTTCACAATTAAAACAGGAATTAAATACATTTATGGAGATTGAGCAAGGCTGTAAAATAAAGGACACTAGACCATTGTAACCTGTTACATTTACCACAACTGGTCATAAATTATCAAAATTGTTACTTAAAATGGTCATAGATGAGAATTCTATTGTTGCGTCCATTATTTCATTAATGAGTTGGCCACAAAAAATGCAGGCGGCTCACACAAACACAAAAACAAACAAACAATAGGCCTACTATAAGTAGCAGCAGTTCTGTTTTAGTATATACGCCCTATAGTTTGTATTCCGCCAAGTCGTTTCAGTCAGACTCAGTTGGTTAACTTCAGGTCACACTCAGCACGGAATGGAAGAAACTGATCTTTATACTCAGTGCAGCTCTGGATAGCTTATAGCACCCAGAGGCAGGGGGAACTAATACGGTGTGACCCTAAAGTTGTGTATACATACACCAGAGGAATTAAAGAAACTACCCAAGAGCGAGAGCGGCCACGTTGCCAGGGAGATTAGCCCAGCGAGCTTTTATGTGCGCATCAATGTAAGCAGGAAGATGGCAAAATAAATAAATAAAAGCGGCAAAATGGAACATTATTTGGTGTTAAATCTGTAGAAATGAAATGCTAATGCCTGCTCTAACTCTCTGCCTTCCTGTCTGTTCCTGTTTTTTCATTCATACCTTCCTCTAAAAGCTGAGCTTGTTTGCCATGCTGGGATCATTTAAAAGTATAATTTATTTGTAATGAAGTTGGGATGCTTTGATATGACACTGTGAGTTGGAACGAGGGAACTGTGAAGAGGAAAGCCAAATTTCTCTATTACATGCAATGTGTACAGGAAAGTAACCATCATGTTCCCACCTCAAGCCACACGCTAACCTATTTGTGGTAAAATATGAAAGTAAAGTAAAGGGAAATAATGGAATATGCTTGATGTGAAATATATATGCCAATATATCGGAGGCATTTACATTTTGAATAGTTTGTTTAGTTTGAATTACATATTAGCTAGACTTCCTTGGGGGTAGGGGGGTGCATTTTTTAAGATGAATCTGAAACAATTGTTGTCAGATTTGGTTTAAGATGCACTGAAAATAGCTGCCTGGGGGTTTTCCATGAGTGAGCTGACTTTAAAGGTACTTTGGACAATCTGTGAGCAGAAACTGTACTTTCCACCTGCAGAAGGAAAAAATCTCAAAGCACCGATCACCTGTAGGCTATTGCATGCCATATTTGCTTTTCAGTGGGAAAAAAGAAATGTGTTTTCTCTCTTTTCAGTCGGCACATTATGTGTTTTAATTTCACAGCTGTCATGTTTTGAATTGAATCGGGGCTGTTAGGATTAAGATGAATGCATTTTGATAATTCATAATCCGGAACTGAGACCGGGCAACAGGGCAGAACGCATCTGTCATGTAGACTTCACATATTTAACCACTTCCTCTAAAATAGGGCGAAACATTGCAGCAGAAAACTAAGGGCCCACATACTCTGAACAGAGTCTCTACGCACGCAGTTAGTCCCAAAATATCCACTGCCTCCTCAAGACATTCCACACCCACGTTCTGCTGACTCATTCAGGTAAATTAACATGGATACCGCTTAATACAGAATGCTGGCTTTGCTGCTATTCTTTGTTTTAAACACCTCAGCACAGGTTTCAGAAACTGTAAATGAGATGCAAGTTTTTTTATTCGCCTAGAAATTTAGAAGAAGTGTCTGTTCCTGTTTAAATTGGGAAGGGAATGTTTGTCTAGAAATGTAACAACACCAGCAGGTACAAGACAATATTCTGATGCCAACATGATAAAATTGGGTGATAGAAAATAACAAAAATAAAAAGATTGTTGACAGTATATATGCCAAGAGCTTTTAAAACAAGTGTTAAAACTTGCAAGAAACAGCATTTGCTTATAATTAAATTTCCAAATCAACAAATTTGGGATGCTGAATGAAAACTACTAAATCAATTATCTAATTGTTTTAGAATTTTCTTATTTATCTGCAATGGTCAGTGTTGGACAATATTGAATATTTAATTGTTGCTCTGTTCTTTTTTTTTTCTTTTTTTTTTTAATTTAACAATTCTTAGAATATCCATTTTTTAGTATGAAAAATATACAGTATGGCCCATATTGTAATTAATATGAACAAAAGTAGGCAACTGTTGATGACATTTCAATAAACTGTAAACCTGCAGGTCTAAAGTCCACATTCAACTTTGTGGAGGAAGTTACTAAATTGTTTTATGGCATGAAAAATATAAATTTTTTGTACATTGCTGTTCTTTTCCGGGAACTCCACTGCGTCGGAGGACGCTAGGGGAACGCCTTTATGCGTGACGGCTCTGAATCTG
>JAUMHG010000017.1:1791718-1804818 GCA_032359395.1 Enteromius anoplus | reverse complement strand
ACTCACGAACTGGATGCGCTGCAGACTCACGAACTGGATGCGCTGCAGACTCACGAACTGGATGCGCTGCAGACTCACGAACTGGATGCGCTGCAGACTCAGGAACTGGATGCGCTGCAGACTCAGGAACAGCAGACCACGATTGCAGATCCTCCTCCACCATACGCTCAGGTGGGTCGGGCCACGACAGTAGATCGTCCTCCACCATCGGCTCAGGTGGGTCGGGCCCCGACAGTAGATCGTCCTCCTCCATCACTGGCTCTGGTGGGTCGGGCCACGGTAGATTGTCCTCCGACATTGGCTCTGGAGGATCGGGCCACGGCAGCGTGGCAGGCTCTGGCAGCGGCAGGGGCAGGGGCAGCGCGGCAGGCTCTAGCAGCGGCTGGGGCAGCGCGGCAGGCTCTAGCAGCGGCTGGGGCAGCATGGCTGGCTCTGGAGGCAGCTGCGGCAGCATGGCGGGCTCTAGCGGCGGCAGCATGGCGGGCTCTGGCGGCGGCAGCATGGCGGGCTCTGGCGGCGGCGGCGGCAGCATGGCAGGCTCAGTAGTCTCCTCAGCAGCCATACTGAGCGCCAGCTGGAAGATCCCCTCGATAATTCTCGCCTCCTCCCTTGATGACACAGGGGGCGGGGTCCACGGGAACATTCCATGCCGCGGGAGCGGGACCGGAAGCACGTCCCGTGGACTAACCCGGCGAGAAGCTCTCGGCAACGGTCCTCCTCGACGGGCCAGCCGAGAGCCGTAGAAAGGGTTAAGCCGCGGCGTATCGAAATCCGCGAAGATGTGCGCGTTCTCCGGGGAGAACGCCATCCTCTTTGTGATGTCCCGTTCTGTCACGAGATCGGCTCGCTGAGTGCTCTCGCTTCCTCAGCGAAAGACACAGGCAAGGCAGGCAGACAGAACACGGAGGCTCGAATTACTTCAACTGGTTTAATCAAACAAGAAAACAAAAGGAACATGCGGAGAGCCGAGCAGAGCTCACGCGGAGGACAACACGCAACTTCAACAGGACATACAGGAACAGAAAAGGACCAGACTTTAAATACAAAACGCTAAAGACAGAAAACTCATAACACCTGTGGAGACAATTACACACAAAGGAGCAGGGCGGGGTTACAGAATGACAGGAGCACACGAGGGAGACTGGATGAAAACAAAAACACAGATCACGAAAGACATGGAATGCCTGGGGGGCGTGACACATATTATAAGACAATGAAAGTGTTTTTGTTCTTTTACCTTTCATATATGTCAAATTGTGGTTGGGGATTCCCCAAACCGAAATATGAACCGTTTATGTTATGTTATGATGTTGCAGAAATGTTGAAGCCCCTCGTTTAATAAACAGTAGCTCGACCAATCTGGTTATTAAATCCTTTGTCAAACTGTGACAGCTGGTTTGTAAATGTACCTTCAGTCCACTGTTCATTTCCCTTTAGCTGACTCATATCTCTGAGTCACTGTGCAAACCTGTGCCAGCTCACTGTGCCCTAAAAATGCACCACACTCATTTCATTTACAGTTTAGGATGTAAACTTGCTTCCACGTTTGCCCTTGGTAACACAAACAGTTATTAGGGCTTGTTTAAGTGATCTCTTTGTTATGGAGAGATGTGTAGCGGAGGGTAATTGGACAGTTGAGCTTGTTTAGCCCTTCACTGACCTCTGTTTCTCTGCAGCACGTAAAGCAGCTTTATGGTGTTCAGATGCATTTAGAGGGCTTGTTTAATCTGAAAAAAGGGGTGTTTATACAAAAAGCATTTGTGCATTCCACTCATGCTGCTTTTGCGTTCTATTTCTATGTAAGCATCGGTTAAATAGACATATTTCAAAGGCATGATCGCATCTTACAAATACGTCTTTTGCAGCACCTCAGTTTAAATGGCAAGTGAAGTGATCGTCTCTTCCTCTTTACTAGTTATAATGTGAAATAAACATTAATGAACATGAGAGGGTATCTGATTTCAAACACAGAAAGATATAAATACACCATTTTGTGTTTATGTTAAAGTGCACGATTAATGTAATGTCCTATCAGGTTTGTCATCCATTATATATGTTACATTGCATATTCCTATATATTTTGTTTCTGCCCTTTAAGTAATATAATATTTTCTAAATCTTCTCCTTAAACACAGTCTCACGACCATTTCATTCGGCTTGGGTCATTCGTACAAATTCATACGAATTAGTCACCTAGTAAAATATGTACAAATTACAGTGAGATCAGGTTGTCTTATCAGTAAATGTAAACAGTGCCGTTTTCAAATGTCTTACTATACTATTGTTGCAGTGTTTATCTTGTTACTACTGATAGTTTTATACACTGTAATTGATTATATTTTCCTTTACAGAAGCTTTAAGATATGATATAGGTGAAAATATGAAATAATTTCAGCTCACTTCAGTATTTAACGTGCATATTGATGTACAATATTCCTGCTTATTATTCACTAAACCCTGTCCATTTTAAGTAAATGATAAATGTGCAAAGAATGTTTTTTTTTCTTCTACTTTTCCCTACTTTCTGTGCGGGATTGCTTGAGGAAAATAGGCATAGAATATTTGCCTTTTTCTGATATTCAGTTAGCTTAATTTAGTAAATCCAGTGCTAGATAAAAATTTGCAATAGTGCAATGATGTATGCAGCAAGCCCCAATGGTGAATTTCCACCTTTAATTTCTTGTCTTTACAAAATTGAAATATATGCCAATTCATACAGTGACGTGAGATTTTCTTAAAGACATATTCTCATTACTCTACAATAGTGCACATTAATCAAGCTGCCGGTGACGGGTAATCAATGAACCATCTGAAGATCTATAATACAGCACCTATAGACCAATTCTCTCAAGAGAGTTAAAGACTCAGAAATAAAGCGATCCGATCTCTTGAGAGTTTACAATCCACGTAGAAGTCGGCTTTGATTTAGAGGGTGCCAAATTGGGGTGTATTTCCTAAGAATGCCGGTCCACCTCGGTGACCCAGCTGTAATGGCCATGTTGCTTGTGGCAGCCCCGCACGTCCACCGTGGTTCGTCAGCTGGAGAGCAGACTGACAGACTGTGACATCCCTATTGAGCTGTGCTATACTGAGCCCGCAAGTTCATTATTCTTCTCCTACTCGCACTGACACCTCCCTTAATGGCTCCCTGCTTTACAATCCTATATTTATCCCATTTAGAATCACTAAAGCTTATTTAATACTAGCCTAAAACTGAGCCACTGTGGAATACCATTGCACATTTAGGCTTGTGGATGTTGTCATGTTCACAGTCTTCTGAAATGAAACAAGGCACCTTTGCAGTCTAATATAAATTTGAAATAAATATATAACAATAACTTATTTATGTGTATAAACATATGTTGGTACAGTGTTTGTTCTAGACCATTTTGGTACCTTATTTTCTGGAAATCATAACATGGGTTATTTTGTTCATTCACATTAAATTCTGTCATTTTAATGTACACTAAATTTTAGTTTTTGTAAATCACCATCTTACTGATTACATTAATGTATTTAATACACAAACTATGTGTGACCCTGGATCGCAAAACCAAAAGGGTAATTTTTTAAAATCTTTTATACATGAATGAAAGCTAAATAAATAAGCAAATATACATTGTTATGAGGCATACAACTGTATGAAAATCTGGAATCTGAGGGTGCAAAATAATCAAAATATGGAGAAAATTGCCTTTAAAGTCCTTAGCCATGCATATTACTAATAAAAAAAAAATGTTTATATATATTATAGAGGAAAATGTACAAAATATCTTCATCTTAATAGCCTTTTATATAAAAAATCATTATGATTTTTGCTATTTCTACAAATGTACCCACATATGCTGCACATATGGTGACATATGCTAAAATACACTCATTAAATTAACAATAAAAGGGACAGCTAACATAAGAGTTAAATATTAAGTTAACATAAAAGGGAGAGAAAAGAGGCAAAGACTGCACTTGCCACATGCAATTTTTACATCTTTGATTATATTCCATGAAATACATCTAAACCTGAGAGGCAATGGCTCATCAATTTAATAAGTCTTAAAGTGAAAATGATACATTTGACAGTTTAGTCAGAGAGGTTCCCTTCTGTACTGTAAGTAACAGCTGGTATTTTCTGTGGGAATATTTCCAGGTCACGTTCCCCGTGCGGATCTTCAAGCTGATGGGTGTGGAGACCATTGTCGTAACAAATGCCTCTGGAGGTCTTAGTCAGGATTTCAAAGTGGGAGACATCATGGTCATTAAGGACCATATTAACTTGCCAGGGTTTGCTGGGCAGCACCCACTGTGTGGACCCAATGATGAACGGTACGCAGAGAAGGGAGAGAAAAAGACAAAGTGTTAAAAGAGAGGGAGGGGGTACTGGATATTATTTTACAGTTGTTTTCCATTTTATTTTATTTTTTTAATCTCTTCCTTAGATTTGGGATCCGGTTTCCTTGCATGTCTGACGCTTACAGCAAAGACCTGAGGAAACTAGTTTTGGACATCACTGCTGAGCTGGGCTACTTGAATTTTGTGCATGAGGGCGTATACTGTATGGTTAGTGGACCCAACTTTGAGACCATCGCTGAAGCGCGCATGCTGCACATCTTAGGAAGTGACTCTGTTGGTATGGACGATTACAGTACACAAGAAAACAAATCGAACTATCCAAAAGTAAAATTTGACTAAATATCAGACAATGTGTCTCGGCAATTAACTGAAATAAATGTTAAAGTACTTAGAAATATAAACTGTAATAAAAATGACTGAACCCTAAACTTAAATTTGAAAAAGCTAATTCTGTTAAAGTATGAATGTGGTCCTGGACCACAAAACTAGTCATAAGATATTTTGTAGCAATAGCCAACAATACATTGCATGGGTCAAAATAATCTTTTCTTTGATTTTTCTCTTATGCCAAAAACATTAAGTAAAGAAATGTTCCATGATGATATTTTGTAAATTTCCCATAGTAAATATATCAAAACATAATTTTTGATTAGCATTTTGCCCTGTTAAGAACTTCATTTGGACAACTTTCCAGGCGATTTTCAACATTTTTCGATTTTCATTTTTGCACCCTCATATTACAGATTTTCAAATATCCAAATGTTGTCCTGTCCTAACAAACCAGAAATCAATGTTATTATGATGTTTTAGTCTACTTAACCTATGTTTAAATACAATTATAATGAAATATCAGCAGTGTGTAGTGAGTTTCCCATTGGTGCATCTCTCTGAGGAGTTTGAGTGGTGGAACTAGCTGTTTTCTTTTACGTATATACAGTCTCTCCTTTAATCTGTCTTTCACAAAAATTTTAGCTGGTTAATAACGATGTACCATACTAGCAGAGGGGACTTGCCATGTTAACTGATGGAGATTAGGCCCACTTTAAATGTGATTAGATTAATCAGTGATCTGATGAGCTGAATGATGTTTTAGATAATTGGGCTCCGATTACCAAACTGCAGTACCGTGGGGTATGTGCTAAGTGGGCTCCCCTGGTCAGACTGGCCAGTTCCTAGTTCCTGTGTCAGTCCTTCTGCCTGTGTACCCAACAAGACCCCAAATAGTCATCATTAGGTTTTAAGTAAGGCCCAGACCTGGTCTGCTTTATTAATGAATAACCTACTGTGCCACAACAGAGATGACTGCCGTTTAATTAGGAGCCTCTGTCTGTTTGTCTTTTCCTCCTGCTGCCCTCTCAGGCATGAGCACGGTTCCTGAGGTGACAGTAGCCAAGCATTGCGGACTGCGGGCCATGGGTCTCTCGCTCATCACCAACAAGGTTTCTCTGGACTACAGCCGCGAGGAGAAGGTGAATCACGAGGAGGTGCTGCAGATCAGCAAGATGAGAGCTGAGATGCTCCAGAACGTGCTTGTTACCTTCATCGCTCGCTCTCATCAAGTGGAGACCATCAACAACAGTGACTGCATTTACTCAAATGCTGTGTAGGGTCAAACAAACCAGCTGTGAATTGAGGGCACTGTGAAAGTCATGTGAATGGGACTACAGATCATGAAGGCTCCCTGTTATGATTAGCCTTTTTTTTTAATCTTTTTGAATGATGTCAGATGTTGCTGTGCCTATGTGGAGGATGTATTTGATCTTCAGAATGTGATTGTTGTGTTGTTACGCTATTGTATCTAACTGACTAGAAAAGGAAAAAAACTCAAATGTACAATGTAAATAAATCTCCCTCAGTTCAAATGATGTCAAATGATGGAACATTCGTTCAAAAGCAAAACAAATAAAAATTATAAATTAAAAGAAATACAATGGTGTTTATTCTACACTATAATAAATATAAATCTGTTAAACCTGCAGTCTGGATTTTTGGTTAAAAATGATCCGAAATCAATATAACTAGCCAGTATTTAAAAATATCACCTTACTTTAATCTGATTCACGATGGTTAGCTTATAATATTGATTTCTAATTGATACGGGTGTGGCACTGTGTCATTACGTCTGTAAACATAAAAGAAGTTGTCCTGGCTACCACCACGTGAGGATCCTGCAGATGGCTGATTCTAGCAGCTAGAATAATTCGATGCTCAAAAATCATTTTCATGGAGGATTGTAATCCACGAAGGATTAAATGAAACACATGTGAATGAAAATAAATTATATTCCGGTTTTAAATGTGCTTGTGATGACAGATAGCCTGGAATTACACAAGATTTGTTTTAAAGACAACCACTTGGAAGGGAGCATAGTTTTTGAAATTTGAATGATGTGAAAGTTTACAGAAACTAAACGTTACTAAAGAGTAGTCCCACGATGCTGATTTTGTTAACCTTAATTATTTGAGAATAAAGTACAACATTAATAATAGCTGTTTAATGTGATATGAGCTAACCGGTCATTAGATTTAATCACAATTTGGTAGCATGATTTATGGTAAGGCTTTTTCCCTCAGTTGTTCAGAGCTAGTGTGACAGACTTGTTACTAACAAAATAATAATAAAATACATAAATTATGTATTATCCTTTTTCATAATAATTCATAATTTTTTTTGGAGTTTCGGTTATCATAAGCATATGAACGTGTATTATTTTTGAATGCATAATGAACCATTAATGTTTTAAATCAATTTCCAATAAGTTGGCAAATTTCAATCGTGTTATATGGTATCTCAAACATGAGCTGTAGTTGAGTGGTTTATATCCAGGTGCTGCTTTTTTTAATGTATTTATTAGATAGTCTCAGTAAAAAATACCAGCTTGGGGCAAAATATTTTGAATGACTCTTTTACTGACAAAATTTTTTCTTTTTGCTCTTCTAAGATGCAACTCTTAGGGTCACAAAGTCATTCTAATTAGCACCATCTTATAATGAGCATCAATAAAATGGATTTTTACTTAATCAAAGTTTTGACTATGTTGGTGTTGCAGACATGACCTTCTTTGATTTTCTTTGAATGTCGAGTGCAGAAACCAAAAGTTCACCAGGCTCAAATTCATTTAAATGCAGACATTCACATTCCTGTTTTTTTTTTTTTTTTTTTTTGTGTCAGCATGAAATACTGGTCCCTTATGAACAGTCTTTAGGTCTTTGAAAGTTCTGCTAGAAATGCGGATCTTAAAACTCTCTTCAGACTGTTAAATCTCTCACTGAACATAAGGCTGAACTTCGACCATTTAAGCCCCACATACATTAGCGAGGACGAAACTGCTTATTGTGGAATAATCAGAGCAATCCAGACTTGCTACTTCCCCACAAATGCCACCGCAGTTAGAAGGTGTTCCACAATACCCAGGACAAAATGTCTGTATGGTTGCTGATAGACCTCAGCTGTCACAGATTTGATTGCGCACTAGGCTATTTGCTGCATCTTCAGGATCACGGACAAAAAGTACTTTCTTTATGTCGTAAGTCCAGGCTAAGGCTGCCTGCAATCAGTCTTCCTAAAAATAGCTGGCAATTAACTTGGGAGCAAAGTTGAATTACTTTGTAAATGGTTAGATGCAAATTATTGGAAAATATGAATGTAAGCAGTTTTCATATCACAATTATTTTAGTGAAGACATTTCTATTATGAAAAACAAAATCAAATTTGTAAGTAAGAGATAATTTAAATCGGCATATGAGTGATCAAGACAAACGAAAAATAATAACCAAAATGCTTCTCATTTCCCACCGGTTGCTCAACAGTGATCTGCTTAATGGATAAATTGTTCTTCCATGAATAACATACACTGAGGCGTGTTTTTATGAGGAGAGTTTTCAAGATGTGCTTATTAAAAGTTACGCAGACCACAAAAATGTACTTGAGTTATTATCACACAAGCAGGATTATGATATGAATCTACAATAGTCAAAATTTGAAGTGGATCATGTTCATCAAATGTTCATGCTAAGACGAGAATGGGTATTTTATTTTTATTTTAGGACAACTTTGATGAAAGGTTTTGATCCACTTCCAATGTTAATCTGTAATAGATTTACCATACTGCACACTTTCTCATATACAGTGCATGAAATAGTGAAGCTGAACTTTTGAAATCAGTTTACAATTTCTCCAACTCTGGTTGCAGGTATCATATGGTGTGTATCTCAGCATCTGAGATGTAGATGAATTGTTTAAATGTGCAGGTGCCACTGTTTACTTGCTAAGGTGTGATCCAAGCTCCTCACAACAATACTCTGCAGGAGTGTTTCATAATGGCCTCGGTTCACACTACAACTGTCAGCCAACCCATCTGTGTGTCTACATGGCAAATAGTGGCTGACACCACAAACATATGCTACATCCAATGCTAAGAAACTCCAATATTGTGTTTTGATAACATCTGGACACACCATTAGCACCATGCAGTCTAATTTAAGCTCATTTTACTCCCTCTGCCAGACTACCAGGGAAGTTTCTAATTGCGAGAGGGTGCTGTGTGTGGTGAACTGTCCATCTATCTGTCTGCCTGCAGACCTGCCAGGCAGGACGCCGTGACAGAGGACCAGAGACCCAGCAATCATTGTCTGGGCAGAACCTCATTAATTAACATATGGAGAGCAATTATCTTATGGGTCATTGCTCATTGTTACGAATTAATGTTCTGTAAACAAGATAAAACGAACAAGAAAACTGAACAAGGGAATGATGTCTTTAAACGCAAAATTAAAAAGAATTTCATGAGTTGTCAATTCATACACAAAACACACACATGCAGCATACAGATTAATTATTGTGGCCTTATTCTGATGGCCAAGCTATCAGTGGTGCCCTGTGTCTTGGAACTACAAGTTAACCTTTGTAGAATCTGATCAAAAATGAACTCTGTGAATATCCAAAGTGAGATAACGCTTTGTCACCATCAACCACAAAGAAATAAAAGGCATTGAACCAAACCTTCAAGGCCATCCAAACTACATCAGTAAACTAAAAGTCTAGACTCAATTTTCTACCTAGATTTGTTTTAAATTTTCTTTTGCATTTTGTGTTTTGGAATCCATTTGCAAGACATACTCAAAGGACAAAATTGCACATAAATGTCCAACCAAAATGTCCAACAAAAAAAAAGGATAAGTGTGAAAATTTTAGGATACGTTGATATTCAGGGAGGAAAGAAGTCATTTTAAAGCACTGGTGCTGAACGCTTTCTGTAGTATTAGACAACGTGAAAATATAAAGGAAGTGTCAGTCAGGTTAGGTACGATATCTCTCGAGGTGAAAGTTGCCTCGAAACAGCTTTTTAATTGTTTTAATATATGTGACGTGCCAGTGTATGGATAAGGACAGTCCTTGTTATGCAAAGCCTGGTCACGTAAGAAACAGGTGCGCTGACAGCTTGACTAATTGTCTGGGCCACATTAATGAAATCGTTGAAATAAATATATTGCTGGAAAATCATAGCAATATAAAAATAGCACAAAAAAAGTCATTTTTATTGATTATGACCACAGGTGTCAATGTTTAGATAAAGCGCAGTTCATGCACGTCAAATTGTAAAATGGCATTTTTTTGTGGCCAAACTTTCCACGGTTCCTATTTTAAGTTTTATTTATGTCACTGGGCTCGGTTGGAGTCGGTTGGACATCCGCGCAGAACGAAGTCCTGATTTAAATGCGCCTCACATCTGTGTAGCTCAGCAGTAAGTCACCAGTGCGCGCGCTACCTGCGGCGCGCGGAGACAGAGGTGCGCTGGGCGTTCGCCATCATCTGAGGGGAGGGCGGAACTTCACTTAAATACTGGAGACATCACACAGCCCGTCTCACAGCATCGGTCTCGCAGCTTCAGCGCCTGGCACTCGGAGAAAACATGGCAAACGCCTACCTGCAAGGAGTAGAGATCTCAGCCTCTCAGTTCCTGGATATATTCCATCATTATGACAACGATGGTAATTTCTTTCCTTATTTTTTGGGACTTCATGAACTGAAACGATTTGGGGAAGAAAAAAAAAAGGGATTATTCTTGCCACCTGCTTTGCAACTGGTTTCCAAAAGTTTGGGTAAAATGATTTGTCTAATGTATCTTACCTAACAGACAGTCTTTAACCTGTGAGGATGTCAAAATGTGACAAGAGATAGATTGTTAGTCGTTTCAGATGGTTTTGGCTGACTGATGAAAGCACGTCTCATCTGTGTTGTGTCATTGATTTGGTGTGTAAATCTCAGGTAATGGATATATCGAGGGGAAGGAGTTGCAGAATTTTATCAAAGAACTCCAACAAGCTCGAAAACAAGCAGGACTGGTAAGTCACAGTTTTCTTCAGTCTTCTGCTGCAGATTGGTATAGGCTAGGATACACAGGCAACATTTATTTTTCAGTATGAAATTTCCCCCCGACATTGCATGATAAAACTTGACATGATGTAGGCTATTATAATATTCCTGCTGTGAACTTTAAAGTTTGTGTTAAAAATAAATAAAAAAATAAAAGCCAATTAATTAATTTGTCTGTAATAACACTGAAGAACATGAGTAAGTTTTTAAAAAAAAGAATAAATAAAAGAGAATACGTTATTATTGTTAATAATCTAAAACAAATTATACATTTATTTTGTATAAACATACTTATACATTTTTTTCTTCTTTTTTTATCTATTCCATTTTTGTTTAATATTGTAAGTTATTTTTTGCTGAAATTAGAGGAGTTTAGAAAAGCAAATGTTTCAGAACATGTACATTTTGGAAAAAAATGCTGTATCATATGATGGAGTGGAATGTTATCAGACCTGTTAAAGCTCTGATAGAGGACAGAGACTTTGTCCCAGTTTGTCTCACTCAGCAGGTTAGAGTTAGTCTGTCTGCCCATCTGGGTCCATGCACATCTGCTGCTTAGCTCCTCCCCTCATTTGCTTCACAGAGAATAAATCCTCATTTGCGTTTGTTTTACAATAACTCTACCGTCCTCTGTAGTTGCAATCTGCTGGTTATGCTGTTATCTATAAAGAACAGCAATGCACAGTGTTGAAAACAAAGATGAAAGAAACTAAGCCTCATTGAAGGCACACTTGATGTAGTGGAATGACCTTGGACGAAACTCATTACTGGTACGAATGATGGTTTGTTCTCGGGGAAAATACACATGCTGAAATTGTTAAGCAAACAACATTCATATAGGGGCTGGGGATGACTGAACACATGCAGAATAATTGGGAACTGAATGACTGTAATAAATGTCATGATAACAAATGTGAAGGTTTGAGTTGCTCCATCATGAAGGTCAGAGTAAGCAGCTATTTAGCGATCCTCCATGAGCAACCCAGGTTAGGTATCATTCTCAAGGCCTCAAGGCTTGCTCTTTATGGGATCAGATAATATACCTGAAGGGAGCATTTCCATCTCAATGGCAGTTGCTTGGGTGACCCTTGAAATGAAAATTTACTAAAAAATGTTTGGTCATGGGAACAACTTAAAGGTTTTGAGGCCAAAAATAAATGAATTATAATTGTGATAATGTTGATTGGATTGGAACACCATGCACAAGATTCGTCTACTGGAAAAAAATAAATAAATAAATAAAATAAAATAAAAAAAAAATTAAATATGCATTGAAAATTACATGTATATAAAATATTGCCAATATACATTATACTGCTAAAAATATGGGTCACAGTTTTGACTAAAGTTTTGAGTACCAAAATAAAATAAAAAAAAGAAGCACAAAACGTACAATATCATTGATCATAAAAGATTAGTAACATTAAGATTGGGGTGTCCCAATACTTTGGGCAATATGTTGTCTGCAATAAAATCTGATAAATACACTGCCAATTCTGAAAGTCCATTTGAATTAAAAAAGCTTTTTGAACCGGTTTGGTAGTGAGAGTATCAATTATAAGGGTCTAATAGGTAAACCTTGGTACTTTAAATTTTACCAGTACTTACACAATCTACTCACCATTTATACTCTACTAAGATCCAAATATACATGTGTGTAGCTGGTTTGACTTTCTTGTCCTCTGTGTTGTTCCCGAGGTGGTGTCCAGTGGCTGTACTTTATTGAGATTCCCATGTCATTGAATTACAGCCCTATTAGGCGTAAAAAGGAGGTGATGGACTGTGACAGGACTGAGGAAAAGCAGCCACTGGGTCATTTCACACCTCTAATGATATTGTGCTGTGCTTTTCTGCACCCTGAATGTCTCTCACGGGCCTCTGCATAGAGCACTTTAATTTATTCAGACTTTAAGACTTATAGATTGTGTGTGTGTGTGTGTGTAAAGGTTTTATTTAATCTTGTGCATCTGTGCTTAACGTACATGGGCTCCGTTTACATGATGCTCTCAAATAAGGCAGACTGAAAATCCATTCATATAGACGTACACAGAAGGCACAAACCTCAATGATGGTGACAATCTACAAACATTGAGTAACAATATAAGCAGACAAAAAAAAAAAAACAGAAGAACAAAAAAATCAACAGCAGCATAAAGCAACAAAACAAAAATGATCAGTAAACGCTAAATGTTTTTCATGGTGCGATGCATGCTGGGAGATAACAAACATTGAGAAAACAACATTGCTCCATATGAAATTGCTTTTTAAAAAAGAGATCTCTGCATTTATTTGATCCAAAATACAGAAAAAAAAAACCTTTTTTTTTTTTTTTTTTTTTTTTACAGAAAAAAAATTAATACTGTTAAAAAATTGTA
>JAUMHG010000017.1:1746211-1772533 GCA_032359395.1 Enteromius anoplus | reverse complement strand
TGCTGACTGACTTGTTGCACGCCGTTCTGTTGTTGTGGGGACATGTCCACGCGCCGAAACGTGACGCTGAACGAAACGAACTGTGATTGGTTGTTAGACATGTCAGTCAAACGGCATTATGGGCGGGCCTTGCCAAAGAAAGCGGCTATGAAGTCCAGACCTTCAGCCATCGTCATTATTAAAAGATATATTGGGTAAAAACAATGGCATTATTGCATACCCTGCTCCTAAACCTACCATCTGTCAATAAAACACAAGATATAGCAGGCAGATTTGTAAGAGGAATAGACACGGTCGTGGTCGCTCTCTCCGTCTTCCGTTTACTTCCTGTCTGTGTGAGCGATTTAAAAAAAAAAGTGCTTAATGAATCCTTACGTAAACATTAATTGTGAAATGTCATTGGCTCTTGCGTTTCTCGTGATTGATTGCGTCTTGCTGTTATGAAATACTATTGGTTTTTGTGTATCTCGTGATCGAATGCGTCATGCTATCGGACGGGAGTATGTTTTCTGAATGAGATGACAGCGCGTGAACGGAGCGGGATCATTTTTTGTGATTAAAACCTTGTGTTTTACTCTTTTCTTCACATAAAGACTTTGTATGGCTTCAGAAGACTTGGAATGTGACACGACTTGTTTGTAATGTATTTATACTGCTTGTTTATGATTAGTTTGTGCAATAATATACCTGCATTTGCCTGTGTGTGTTTATATTGTTCAGAGGTGGGTAGGTTTAGGGTAGGGGTGGGGTTTGATGCTCCAATGAAACAAAAAAAGTATATAATAAATTTACATATGCATGCAAACCGTTACATTACATTAAGCCAAACAGCCAAACAACGGAGGACCACTCACATCGAAAAAGTGCCTAAAAAGGGATACCTTGAGCATCGAAGAACGACGCAAAACTGTTTTGACCAAGCGTCAAAATGTGACGAGTTGGAGTGATTCTGTTGTTGTGCGAAGAGATCGAGAACAGGTGCTAAGTAATTGTAGTGTGCATGTGTACAAGTTCATGTTTAATGGAGTGTGCTTGGAAAGATTTAGAAAACCATGCATTAAATTTGGGCTTCGTCCAAAATCATATACTTCCCTACTATCCACCTTAAAGGGATAGTTCCCCCAAAAATGAATGAATTAATTACTCAGCCTCATTTTGTTCCAAACCCATAAGACCTTCGCTCATCTTGTTTTTTTAAATACATGTTTTTGATCATATTTTGAATCATTCATCCGTTTCATTTATCTTTAACCTCACAATTCTTAATCAAAATAACTCAATCTTCTATTGAAATGACAAACCACTCTCTAGTGATGTATGAAGGACTTCCCCCAACATTTAAACCCTATCGCTACATGCATACGTTCTTTTGCCCTCATTGTTAAGTAGTGCCCACATCTCAAAACCTAATCAACAACCGATCGATTGGGCTGACAGAATTTCCTGCACTACATGTTTTCATTTTCGATAATCTTACACTGCAGGTCACAATACGAAATAAATTATCTGATGCTGCTACCGTTTCACTGTGACTAAATGTGCAGTCACTTTTACCAATGCGCCGCCAGTCATTCCAAAAGAAATCCACGCAATCTGGAGTTTTGTGTAAGGGCTAAAGATTCCCCCATGCAGATATGCCTCGTAGACCAACAGAAAATCAGTCTGCTTTGAAATTGACTTTCTTTCATAAATCTCTACGCTATTAGCAGTGGACATGTATTTGTATGCAAGCTTGTTCAGACCGTTTATTTAAAGTATGAGTAATAATAATAGTGATGTCAGCACTAATACACTTCATTTTGGGAATTCCTTGACCACGGTTTCATGGTAATAGTGGAGTAAGTGTTGCACTCTCACGCTCATCTGGAGGGTAACAAGGTTTACGATCAATAAACGCATAAACAAACGACGTAGGCAGTAGCCTGTTGTCAGTCAGCGCTTTTTCCCCCAACAAAAGATGCTCCTTCTCCTCATCTGCTACCAAACTCCCACCCACCCCCATCTCTGCTCAAGTTGCACTCCCTGCATACCACTTACTTTTCTCTCTGTTTCTGCCCTTTTCTTCCCTGCACCCCCTCCTCGCTCATGTTATCTTTTGTCAGGCCTTCCTCCTCTCTCTATCTGTCACTCCCCAAAGCTGTCTTGCCTCAAGAAAACAGTAGCGTTAACCCACTTCTGAAAGCTGGGAGCTTCACATTCATTTAAACACAAATCAAACAAATATTGATATCATCCACTGTTGGATGCTAATGATTTATGAATGTATGCTTTGTCAAATCATGTTTTCTTAACAGCTGAACTGGCTGCTTGCACAAAAGTGAAACCACATATTTTTATTGCGTTTTAGTTGGACACTTCATTTGCTGTTCAGCCAGCCGTGAAAGACTGCTCTCTGGCTTTCTCTGTTTTTCTGGTCTGCCCTTCCCCCCCTATTGCACAAATTGCCACACGCTTCCTGTTTACAGTTGAAACAACTGGACTGGGAGAGAAGAGACAAGCTGTGTCATCACTGTACCTCAAGTTTCTTTTCTATTGCCTGCAGACGTGGTTTTGAAGACGTGCTCCATGCACTTTCGAATCCACCTGCTGTAGTGTAAACATTGTATGTGTTCATTATGAAGAGGCAGTTTTCAGAGGTTTTTAAGGAACTTGGGAGGAGTTCATTCAAGAATAAAACAGTCTTTGCTATAAAATTACAGTTCATTGTGGCTAAAATGACAAAGAAGCAGCAGAGTCTTCTGAAGTCATATAAAAGCTGTGTGTGAGGAACATTGCACAATTTTAAATAGAAGTCACTGATAAAAATGCATGCAAGAGTTAGTCATGTTCATTTTGAACTGTCATTGCATGGAAAGAAATGGATAAGCGAGTGGTATGTTTTTTGATTTTTAGGGGAACTTATCCTTTTAAACTTTCCTGCAATACTGTAGAAGTAATAAACATCTCGTCCCTTCATCCTTTTGGCTCTGAGCTATAGTCATACAGGCCCACTTCCTGAGTGACGTAGGCTTTGCCGTAAATGCGGTTCCTTAAAGCAGAAATGTTTTTCCATCCGTACACACATGTCCATTATCATGGACTGATCTAAGTATTTGCCCACTTGCTGTCAACGTTTGTTTGATGATGTCTGATGTCAGACCCATGAAAGATTTTATAGGGTGGGCACTATATGTGGGTACAGCATTATTACATTTTCTTTTTATAACAGCACATTTCACAACATTTTTGTGAAAATGCGATCTTTTAAAAACACTTGTATGAATACTGTTTAACAGTTTGGGGTTTCACTTTTTTAAAATATTGTTGGTTTTAATGCAGTTTTATTTTTGAAATAACTTTTAGTTCACACTAATGTTACAGAAGTTTCCGTTTCAAATAAATGTTACTGAACCTTTATTAGCAATGACATATATCCATCGAAAGTTACAGAAAAGACATTCACTTTTCTTTTTCTCATTTACATTCTAAATAAACAATGATCGGAAACAATTGGATTCCCTGCAATGATGTTTTGATTGGATTCAAATTGATATTTCATCACTACAGATTTGCCCTACTATGGTGACATTTGCCAGCTGGTATTTCCGCAAGAGTTTCACATCCTCCTCCTCCTCCTAGTTTTTAAGTTCTCCATCTAGTCAGATACATAACGAAAGAAATTGCATGTGCATTTTGTGGGTGTGTGCAGGCTGGCATCTAAACGTCTGGTTGATGAGCTGCATATGGCACGTAGTGCACAACCAAGAACATTAGATCATCTTTCCGACTTTTTCTTCTCCGTCACATTGGACGCAAGCAAGAAACAAATTCAATTAAAACACCAAAACAGACGTCCACCAGGACGAGAGGGAGCAAGCACGGCAGCGGACATGCGTCTCTTTGTTTTCGTAATTCACTTAGATCAGGGGTTAGCGTTCCGCCCACACGTGCTGCGCATTTGAGACATCACAAAGGAGTCAGGCGACACCTTAGGCCTTTGCTGCTCCTTTCAAACACTTTAGTTCTTTTGTAGCCTTCCTGCAGTGTTACATATGAGTTCCTACAGGGAAAGGCCAGAGACATTCACAAATGCTCAAACATCATTTACATAATAGCCGCCGTGTCCACTCTCTGTTTTGTTTCTTGTTTTTCAGAGAACATCCAATTGAATCGTCTAATGCCTCAGTCTCAAGTACAAATATCAGTTTAAACACTAATTTGTTGTATAATGCCATCGTAGTGGTTGTTTTGTGCTTCCTGCAGGCTGTATTATGTAAAATCCTGCTGAACGTCTGTGACTAATAGACTCGTCTCTCTATTATGAAGGCTAATTATGGTTGAGGAGCAGAATGAGATGTTTGTTTCTTCCTCGATTTAGACCGCTGTAGCTACCTAAATCAGAGGCTAGCGTCATGAGAAACAATGACTCTCTCTTGTTATCCGAGAAACGGGATGTGTACTCCTCCATTTGTTTGGTCCGCTTAAATACTCATAGGACTAAAACAGGAAAACAACACAAAGGTCAGCTGAGAAAGACTGATATAAACCCTGCTTTTGTGTAGAGGACATGAACTGAAGGTCATGAGATGTTGACTTGAATGCATAAAAAGCTGTACGGGAGGCAGATCTGTGTTTACGCAACTTCATATTAAGACACTAGCATTGGAGTTCACTTTTAAGCAGGCGAGCTGGGGATGTTTTCTAATTTTCGCTTTGAGTAAAACAGTAAATCATTGTGCCTTCAAAAAAGGTTGTCCAGGTGTGATAAGAGCCTCAGGGGTGCTGTTGCTATTGTTTTGTGCAGTGATGCTACAGTGGAGTACAACGCATTAAAGCCTATTCAGGGCTCAAGCAAACAAGCCTATTCAAAAAGACAAAATGACTATCAATAGCGAGACACTTTAAAGTCATTAAAACGAGTATCCAAGGTGAACACAACATTGGGAGAACAATTGTAAAAGGATGTGCTACAATTTTAGGTAAAGTGCTGATATTACTTCAAGTGCATATCTGAGCGTGGTTTTGAGCTAAATAAAGTGACTTTTACTTATTTCTAAAATTCGGACGAATTTTAACTGCATTTCTGGTATCAATGTGCCTTTTAGGCATCTCTATCTGTTACGGCGGCTGTGAGACGAGGAGGCGAGCAAATTCAAATCCAGGGGGCAAAACAGAGACGATAGTCAGAGGCAGGCTAGGTCACAGATTTTCCTCATCAATACCATACATACTATTTATGGACCATACATTGGCCGTATGATTGATGTGTTTTTTTTTTTTTTCAAATCTTTAATCTTGTATCATGAATCTTTTGACTTGTACATGCACAGTGTTTATTCCAGTGCAATGTCTTGCTCCCTTGACTTTCATTGTAAGTGTACCCTACAACTTTGCTTGTTTTCACACACCGAAATACAGGTCAAAACCCAAACCTTTAGGATTATCTTCGGAACACAAATTAGGATATTTTTTGTTGAAATTTGTGAGGTTTCTGAACCTGCATAGAAAGCAACACAGCTAGTCCCAGAAAGGTATTAAGGAGATCACTAAAATAGTCTTTGTGACCTCAGTGGTTCAATCTTAGTTTTATGAAATTAAGAAAACACTTTTTGTGCACAAAGAAAACTAAAATAATGACTTAATTCAACAATTCATTCTCTTCCTTGTCAGTCTTCAATACTGGGGAAAGTTTAGAAAACAAACTTGCGCCAACCGTCAGGAATTGGCATTATCACCCGGATGTGGGTCACTAACACAGGGGTTACAGGTTCAATCCCAGTAAGGCATGAGCCAGTAATGGACCCCTGGAGAGTTTGTAGATCATAATCCAGCCATGTTACAAGTGTGCCCTTGACCGAAGTGCTTAACCCCAGGTTACTCTAGCGGGGTTGTTCCTGTAATTAGTGTGCTGTCAGTTTAAATGAAGAGCATTAGCAAAATGGCAACTAACTACACATGTCTATGCTACTTTAAGGTCACATTACAATGACGTTTTGGTGTGTTGAAATAGCATTCAGTTGTATTTTAATAAGGTACATTAAACAGTGACAGATCGCTGACTAATAACCTATGAATCAGTTTAATTGAGGAGTGACATAAAAGTCAGTGACATTTATCTTTGTTTGTGTAAAAATGCACACACACACAGAAAGTGAGAGCAAAAAATTGATCTTTCTATTCTTTCTTTCCATTCTTATCAAACAAGCCCCATAATAACAAAGCACCATAATCTCTTTCATTAAAGTTTTTTGGACAGGCTTTCATTTGGATTCAGGCCATTTATGCTGTGATCCAACGACAGCAGCTTTTTATCAGCGTTTTGGATCCCACTACCCAATGTCAGCATACGCTGCTTTACAGTCATTTAAAAACACTCAACTCTAGATTAACTAAGATTGATATGAGTTTCTGCAGTGCCCCAGTGCACAGTACGGGCTTATCATATGACCGAACGAGGAAAGGATGGGTTTGCTGCACTGTGTTGTTAAACAAGACAGTGACCCAACACCCTACACTGCTCTCCAAGGCACTTCTTGTTAATCGTTTCCTGTCATTGTATGTTAGAGGAAGGGGAGTGGAAGCGATCTGTTTTCATTTGAAAAAACAGCTTGTTTGTAGAGCTGCAGTCAAATCCAGCTTTGTCGAGTCCAAGACAAGTCCCAGACCAGACTAGTCGAGTCCGAGTCAAGACCGAGTCCAAAAGTTTTGATTCCAAATCAAATGGAAATCCATTTTCCTTTGCTGAAATGCATGGGTCATGGTTGCTTAGCAACGGAAGACGCAACGGGACCGCAAGTGTGGAGCGCAGACGAGTACAGTAACAATTACTACTTGCTTTGCAAAGATATAGAAAGTGTTGCGTCTAACGTTTTTCGCCAATGCGTTTTTAGGCACGACATGCGAGTGTGGTTTTGTTTTGAAGGGGAAAAAAAGCATGTTGCTGGACTTGGCCGAGACCAGCGAGAACATTTGGCGAGTCCAATGACCAAGTCCGAGTGCTAACACCAAGACGATAGAAAAATGTCCGGACTCGAGTACTACAGCCCTGCTTGTTTATTGAGTCACTCGCTGCGTCTGAAATCGCATACTGCTTAAATAGGTACTACATTTACAACCGAACGTACTACCCGACCGTTAAAACAGTACGTTCTATATAGTATGAATGGGGGTAGTATGAATGGAACTCGGATGTACTACATCTGCCATATTGATGTTGTCACGTGTCATGTGTCGTCACAACAGCATGACAATTTAAACTTTCAATAAGTCATCCGTTTATTTAGATTGTGTTAAACAAGTATAATTTAATCACAATAAACAAAGTTTTCTTCCTGAGGTGCTCACACTTAAAATGAGCCGCGTCTTCGGCCAGAAGCAGTAGGTCATCCGGGTACTTCTCGCCTAATGAATTTCGGATACTATGAATTTGGACATACTAGTCGCCTCGCATACTGTTTTTCACGTACTATATAGTAGGGAAGTAAGCAATTTCAGATGCAGCGATAGTCTCTGACAGCCTCGCAGGGTTGGTGTTTGCCTCTTTTATGTCCTGTTCGGCAGAAGGTGTGCAGGTCCAACTCTTACAGTTTTAAAATAATTTGAGAGCAAGAAGAATAATTCTTGAAAAAAAAATCTCTTCGTTGATTGTTTTGCTGTGTGCCAATTAACTGAATGGTTAGTACAGGAAATCCAGAGACCGAGTAGTAATTGTGATAGTCATAGTAACAGTCAGTGAGGGACTATTGATTGGATCTATTGATTGTGGGAGCTCAAATTAGTAGGAGCAATTTGCCAAGACAGGAAAACAGAGAAATGTGTAGTTTTTCCTTGAATACCACCAAGAACCATATAGTGGGTGTTTCTTATGCGCGAGGAAGAACAAAGATAGGAAAATGTTTTGACAGAGTAACTCTCCTTACTGTAGCTCAAAAGGTCAAACTTTTTATCCTGTATCCTGTGAGAAATTTATGAACAGTTTCACTGAACACATGTTCCTCCTCTGCATCCTTCACTGCTGGTTTAAAAACAATTTGGCTTGGACATTCAATTCAGCTTTTCGTCTTTTTTTTTTTTTTATGAATGTGCTGTTCAACCAGATTCACTCTTTTAATCATGAGAGCAGATTCACAAATTCTCACTCATGAACAACAGACGGTCAACAGGAGGTGTAGCATGACACAAAAATTAAACGTGGAGATTTTTTAGGCGGGTAAAAAAATAACTATAATGTAAGGCGGAAGAGCACTTTGCAGCACTTTGACCTCGCCGCAGTAATACCATCCCCTGATGATATTCCTGCGCCAAGGTCAAAGTGCTTTTTTTTTTTTATATCTACGTTTTATTTTGTGTCACCATACTTACTTGTGTAACTAATCATGTAACCTTCTTTTAATAAGGAAAACGTTGAAGTGTTTGGTGGCTTCTAAATTTATCCCTGTTCGGATCCTAAGCAATAAATGGAGCTAAGCTAAACGCTAACATAATGGTGCTGCACGCTATTGTGATGAAGTGCACGCACTGGGAAGGAAGAGATATGTATCAACTTGTCTCACTTGAGGGAAGAACATAGTGAAATAAGGAAAAACAGTGGCGTTTTCTTCTACAAAAATTTGAGGCCAAGTATACAATTGTGTTACCATGAGGTTTTATTTGATAGAATTTAGAAAATAGAAATATCTTTGATTAAAGTGATATTTCACACAAATTACAGTTCTGTCATGACTATGTTAATGTATTTGGTCTTGGAGGAATCGATGCTACGCTGCTGTTTTTGGTTATTGCTGTTGTTGTAGATTATTGCTGCTTTTGCAAAGCAAGTACAGGAGCCAATACATACATCACCACTGGGCTGTAAGGATTTAAAATATACTGCTGCTGCACAAGTTGCATACGTATTAACCCCGGAGATCTATATAGGTGGAGCTGGGGAAGGTGGAGGGTTTTAGAGGAACGCTCAAAGCGCACTGTGAGATGCTTTAGTGAATGCTAACCAGCCATTTAAATGTAAGACAGTAAGCTCATCGGCTTGTGCCAAGTATGTTGTGAATATCATCAATTTGGATTAACGACCCATCATTCCGTCAACTTGGCATTTCTGTTATAATTTATACACCCTTTTGTTGCTTCAGACTGGTATGACTTCTATGGACACAAAAGAAGAGATTTGTTTATAAAAATCGCATGCAATGAAAGTCAATAAGCTTTGGACCCCAGCATTCTTCAGAATATCTTCATTTATGTTCCACAGGAGACAGAAAAGACATGAGGGTGAATACAGAATCTTTATTTTTGAGAATTTTGTTAAGGCTTGTGAGCAACGTATAGAGACAAAATGCTGAACTCGTATTTTGGATGCTGCTGCTACAGAAGAACAATAATGGAGAGAATCCAAACAGTAATGGAGAGATCTATGTTCTCTCCAAGTGTGCACTCATTTCATCTTGAGTTTTTACGTAGCTGAAACATGGTGTTAGCAACAACAAGGCCATGGGTTCTATTTCCAGGGAAGGCACGGATTTAATAAAATGTGAGTACACAATGAACTTCGGGATAATTGTAAAATGCAAATGTAACATGAAAGAACTTGTGTTTGATTCCCAGGGAATGAATAAAGAAGATGCACTTTGAATGCAAGTCACTTAAGATTAAAAAAGAGACACAAACATAAATGTACATATGCTTAGACAAACATGTTTAAACAAAAAAATTGAAAACCTGGAGTGGATTTGGAGTACCGTAACCTCACATACTCTGGTCAGACACTTACCCTCCTCCACACTGGAACAATACGGGTCACTCCTTTCTATTAGTCATTACACAGCCTCTGACCAGAGAAAACAGCCAGCAGAAAGGGGGACTTTGTGGGGGGCTGTTTCCTCAAAGTATCCCCTTACTCTCAAACAAAAGGCTTGTTCAGTCTGCTGAGGGTCTGAATGTGGAAGACCCTGAGACTGGGTCAAACCAGTGAGGACTGGTCAGGAGAATGAATCATTCATGGTGTCTGATTTTACACACACACACACACACACACACACACACACACATATATATATATATGTATATATATAAATATATCTTTTTTTATATAAGTCTAATTATTATGATTATTTAGACTATTATATTATAATATTAAATACATACAATAAATACATTATATATGTTTTGTTATTTGTTTTTAAAAATAAGTCTATTTTAAAATAAAATATTAAATGCATACAATTAATGCCAAAAACGTTTTATATAATTTTATTTGACAGTTTATAAAATAAATACAATTTAAGTAAACTAATAATATTTATATTTTATTCAAATTTTCTATAAGAATTTGTTGTTTTCTTTATGGGTTTTACAATGCTGTAAAATGAACTACTGTGTGATGTATCATATATAAGAAAACATCTGATAATGTATTTTCAGAAAGGAAGTGCAATTCGATTAGAAAAAATCTAGGTCAAAATACGACCTGATAGATGGAAATAAACGAAGCAGCTACAAACACAAACCCATTATTCACAGCTCTCCTTAGTCAGTCCTGGCCTTTGTCTACAAAACCCAGCCAACAGTTTTGGCAAGTGTGTAATCATTCTTCTGTCTGCATAATTCAAATGTGGCACACATGAATTATGCACACGGCGGAATGATTAGCGTCTGGATTTAGCATCGAGAAAAATAAACACTGAACAGTTTTAATTTGTGAGAGACTCTCAAAGGTTATGCATTTCATTGCTCTGGAGAGCCATTACGTGAAGAGTGAAATCTGCAAAAGTTGATTTCTTCAGGTTGCAATCATTTACATGTAAAACTGTTGTTTAAAAGGAAGACATACGTGGTGGTTTGTGCTTGAAGGAGATCTTCTGGAGGGCAGGGGTGATGATATTGAGATATAATGACATAGTTGAGAAGTGCTGTGTTGGGTAAACACAGGAAGGGCCTCATTGTGGAAAGAAAGAAAGAGATGAGGAGGGGTGAGAGAAGAGAATGAAGCTTGGAGGAGGAGTGTGCCAGCAAGCTGGTGCTGGTGTGCCTCAATAAAATGCAAGGGGCTTCAGGCAGGACACAAGCCAGGGCTGACTGCCTATTGTATCAGCGAGACGGTCCCCAGAGAGACGCCTTACACAACCAGTCTCATCCCAGAATGAAAAATGTGGCATCCTGACTACTGCTAAACAGCAGACATCAAAAGCTGTGGATACACCACTGGCCGCACCAGTGAGGATATCCAAATTAACAATTAGTCCACAAAATGCTTTCATACATCAACACACATTGACATTGTTAAAGCAAACCAACTAGAAATGCATAAACTTTGTGTCTTTGATTAGACATTATAGTGCTCTAAATCAGAGGTTTTCAAACTTTTCAATTACAAGGACGTGCAAAAATATAGCAATCTCCCTGGGAGGGACCTCTTTCCTAAAATATGAAGTCAGCTATGTATTTTAATGGATACAGAGCCGTGACACAAAAAATATGCTTTTAATTAATTCATTCAATATTTAGCTTTATTTTTTCTATTGTATTATTTTTTATTATTAATTCATATAATTATTTATATATTTATAATGAATTTTACTGAACTATTTATATTAAGTTCGAAGCTCATATTAAAAATAAAAAAATAATTTATATATATGCACACACTCTACATGTTGATTCCTATATTTATATTTATGCATGTATTTATTTATTTAGTTTTGACCAGATTAACTATTTTTTGCTACCTAATATAAGAAAAGTTTTGAAATGTTTTTCACACACACACACACACACACACACACACACACACACACACACACATTATATATATATATATATATATAATGTATGTGAGTGTGTGTGTGTGTATGTATACACAATAACTTAATAGATAAAATCATTATTTATATATTAATAGTTTGTATATGCATGTCAATTCCTTGCTTTTGATTCCTCCGCTACTGATTTAATTTCACCAAGCAATAACAGAATACTGTCTATTGAAGTATTAATTTTGTTAGAAGTAAAAGTTTTAAACAACTCATCCTAGAGTATGTATAGCATACATATAATGTGACATGATTCACTTTCTTTTGTCTTAAAGGTATTCAGCAGTAAGGGTACTAAACATTAGCATGGACAGCTGGGCTGTTTAAGAGACACCTAGAGCCGCTGCTACGTGGTCAGGCCACAGATTGATCCCCCTCATGATAAGATTTCAGAGGTCCTGTGGTGAGTGTGGAAATGTGTACTCAGGTGACTGGGGTAATTACTACAGGGGTCTGTCCCTAAGGCAAGCACCGTAAACGACAAGTAATCACTGGACAGGATAACAGGGAAGACACAGGAAATAGCATATCTAAAAGGGAGGATGAAAGAAATGGGAGCGCAGCATGGAGAGAAAGCCAAAAAAGGCCGTTCGAGTTCATAAATGTTCACAAGCAGCTGCGCCTCCTGAATGTGATGCTTGAGTATTAGTTGTCTCCAGATTGAACGACCACGTCTTATACTTCCTCTGGGACGTCGGAGCAGAAGTGTGGCCTCTCTGTGTACCCGCATTGTCAGTTGCACGCATGCAACGATGCAGGTCTGAATGAGCTTCTTTGAGCTCATCCATTGTAGGAGACAGCTGGCCCCCCTGTTACTTCTCCCCTCACTGGGGGGCAAAGGGCACCCGGCACCAGGGGATTGTGTTTCCCGTCTCATTCATCTCCATTGAGAGAGAACGGCTCCCTCTCTGTGCTTCTCTCTCTGTCTGGGTTCCTCAGAATGACACATTGTTGTTGAGCAGATGACGAGGGTTTGCGGCACAGGCTCAGGAATGTGTGGCATGACTAAAGACTTTTTCATGTTTGGGGCCGAACATCAGTGAGGCCTATTCAAACCATGCCTGAATTTCGATTTGGAAAAACCCAAAAGATTATAAAATGTAACAATGGATCTCTATGAAGGCTGAAAAACTGTAGTGTGACGAATTACTTATTTATTCTGAAGGCAATGTTTTATTTACTTTATTATTATTATTATTATGTTAAGCAAATCATTCAGGTATGTCCATGGGAAAATTGCTCAGATGGTTTTCTCTTTTTTCTTTTCTTTATAGTTCATTATATTTAGTTAAATGTATATTATATTATGGTATATTATTAGATAAGATTAGATGTGAGAATATTACTTGTTTAAATTTATTTTTAAACATCTCTATGCTGGTCAGACTTGGTGTGAATGTAATTGGCCTTCATTTATTGGCTCTAATTTGACATCACTCAATAAATGTGTTTAAATTAATTTAGCCATTGCTAAATACCTACTTAAGGATTTTTAAGTTGAACATCTCGTGTCTCTTATCTAGTTCTTTGCCCCCCAGGATTAGACATAAACAAACTGATACGATATCTGACATTATCAGAGAAGGTGAGCTATCACAGTCCAAGTCAGTTTGGTCAGAGGCTGTGAGGCAGAAAAAAGTGTACCGGGTGACCAAACTGGGGTATTTGAGCTATTTTAAGTCGTCCATGTCTGTCTCTCTTAGATCAGGCTCCAAATATAGCTCCCCTACATCAAGCACTCAAAACAAGGCTCCTGCTCCTGGGCTCAAATCCACTTATATAACGTCGGCCTTATTCAAGAGAAGCTCAATCTCACCATCTGGGGCTAATCTCAGATGCCACCCTCCCTGTTTATTTCAGAGGAACTTCATTCCGTTTAGGCCGCTGCATTTATTTATGTCCTGCTGCCTGTACAAGGTCATTTGTCTGTGACACATGTTTTGAGAAATGACAGTGTGGGAGGCTGTTTGCTTCCATTTGGATGTGAAGAGCAAATTTAGGAAAAACAAACTGGGTGCAACCCAGAGGCCGCCCTCTGTATCCTGTCATTTCTGAGTACAATGGAACCAGGGGAAGTTGGAGAAGCTTCCCAGAGCTTTTCAGAGCTGTGTTGTGTCGCTGGACTATGAGGCTTCATCTAAGATTAAATTCTCTTTACCAGGGACAATGTCCTCTGTGTGAAGTCTCGGGCCACAATGAAGAGGATCTGTTCCGTCTGTTTTTCATCATCTTCACAAGCACTCAAACACCTGCAACATAGGCCAAGTGTACGAACAGAAGTATATTTTTCTAGATAAATATTGTTTCCTGCTTTGTAAACAATACTAAAATATAGCCTAAAAGCTTATATTGTAAATTGAACTAAATGTTCAACAATGTGCAAATCATCCATGCATGTCAAAACATTTTATATATAAATATATATATATATATTTTTTAATATACAGTAAATGGGGTAAAATGGTGTTTTTTTTTAAATGCATTAACCAAAACATATATTAAAAAATGTATTTTAATATATTTAACATAATTTAAAATAAGAATTTTAAAATAAATGGGCAAAAGTAATATGTTAAAATATAGTGACAATGTATAAATAAATAAATATTTATTTATATTTTTTAATTTTGTATTAATTCAATTTGTATTAATTTTTTATATTTTCAAAGATGTTTAAATAAATTCACCAAAATGTATTTTTTATGATAATGTCTTATAATATATTTCTGTGATCCTTGAAGTGCATTTTGAAAAATATTGAATTTAAAAAATCCAAACCTCCATAAAATCACATGACTTATAGGTAAAATGACTTTTTTTTATTAAGTATAAAAGTTAATTTGCATATGTGACATGCTAATTATTTTCCATATTGCTAATCTTTTCCTATTTTATCATATTTTACCTTAGAAACATGGAAGCATCCCAAAATACACTCAGTAAAAACGCCCAAATGAAATTATTTTGCATTTGTGACAGGCTCCATACCGATAAAGCTCACAATATCTGTATTATGTATGTTTTTTTATTTTCTTGAAGGCCTTATTTAAACTTGATGGACACCTCTTTGCATTTTTATGCCACATACATTCTTTTGTTATATTGTTTGTACATGAAGTGTTTTCTTCCATGTTTAATCGTGGCCTTGATACTTCCTCAAAGCATACGTGAGAAGGTCACAGCTGTGGTTGTTGGTATGGAAATTATGTTAACATAAAGAAACTGATGTTTGCAGCAGAAGCACTTAAAGGTTTTGTTTGTGACATGTAGTAGTTTGTGTTTAAAGCTCCTGACAGACTCAAGAGCAGCTCTTTTGTTGGCTCCATGGCAGGTGCGCTGCCAAACAGCCTCGCTGGAGGAGCGGTTTGATATAGGAATATCCTTTGTCTGCTGGAGGCTTGTTGATTCTGTGCTCATGGGCGCAGCATCAGGGCCGCATTGTGACGCTGCAGTTTTGGGGAGCAGCTGGGCTCGGGGCAGGAAGATCCGTTAAACAGGCACCTTTTGTGGATCAGCTGTTTCTGTCAGTGCTTTGTCGATCTCCATTGACTCTCCCTCCTCCTTTAACCCAGACCAGAGAGTGGTTTTGACATGCTAATACCATGCCTGCAACGCACAGCCCAGCTGGAGTGCCTTGTGCCTTAGATGTGGAAAGTGGTAGAGAGAGAGAGACAGAGAGAGAGAGAGGCACCGGGACGAAGCGTGCCACAGTCAGGGATTATGGAAATGATCCTGTGTCTTTTTTTAGTTCGTCATACTAACTCTCTCTCTCTCTTACAAACTTGATGGGTTGTCTGCTGTACTTGAGCTGAGAGATTGGGTCAGCTTTAAAAGCTGCGATGTATGTATTCAGATCAGAGTGCAATATGGAAAAACCTTGGAAAACTAAAAGCTTTATGTTCTTCTGCTCAAAACATACTTAATATGCGCACATCCAATGCAGTCATTCCGGTATTGTCAGTGTAAAGCTTTTGTTCCACAACAAGACAACTGTATGAGATGTTTTCTTTTTTTTTAGACAGCTTACCATTGCCAGGATTTAAAAGGATCTATCATAAAGGTTTAAGCAATAACAGTAGAGTCCTACAGTCTATGCTATACTTACTCTAAACTATTTTAAATAATTACAAAGGTACATTATTTATTAAATGATTTATTAAATCACCACCAACAAAAATATAACCATTTTGTTATCATTTATTATTATTCATTATTGACACTTTCCCCCACAATTTATTACTTTATTTTTAATATAATTTGGGTCCATTTTTAACACACGCACTAACGCACACAATATATCAGACCTAAAATGTTTAAAATTTATGTGTAAAATATTGCCCTTGAGTATTGAACTTTTTGAAAAAACATTTTAAACATTAATAGCATACGAGATGAATAAATGCCCTAAATCAATGCTTCAGTCCTCTGTGTGTCTTTCAAAAGGCATTTAATTGTGCAAATATATGGTGATGCATTTAATATGCATAGCGCTGCAGTACTGACTGATTGAAAATTAGGCAATAAAATGACCTTGTTAAAAAACTTTAATTTGCTTTACCCGAATACCTTCATGTCATCTGAGACATTTCTCACGTTACGACAAGCTCAATCTGCCTCCATGTCCTCCATTCATTCAGCGTCTGATTGGCTGCAGACACTGGTTCTCCAGAGCAATCTGTCAGTCCCGTGTGATGGTGACATCTGCGTACGGCGACTGGAGGATTAACACTTGACAAAAGGGCAGCTTGCGAGCTCCACCACGACGGGAAGCTTGATCATTTTTGTAGTTCATATGAGCCTGCCTGACATCTTAGATGCATTTTGCAAATAATGGGATTTAAGACTATGTCTGTTTTTAGGCTTTTAAAATTTTGTTTAAATGAAATTATCCAATGCAACTGTAATCTATCCCTTCTAATAACTACATCTGTGATGTAAAAACTGCAAATCAGTGTGTTTAGCAACAGCTTTCAAAAGCATTTTGGAAAACAAATTATTCGTCAGATTTTAAAAAGCACGGTTAGGTCAGATTTGATATATAAATCTACAGTGCTAGTTTTCTTAATATGTTTCTAAATCATGCGCAGTGCAGTGTGCTTTAGAGATTTGTAGGTCGTTTTCCCTCGCTGTTTTAACTCCACGGGTGAGGACACAGTCTCTTGGACAGTACCTGGGCGACAGGTGGTGAATCAGCCTGCTTCTCTCTGCATAATGTAGATGTGTGTGTGTGCATGTGTGTTAGAAGCAGTGCAGATAAGAGCACAATATCAGTAATGTATATGGAATATTTGGACGTGTATGGATTCATTTCTAGCGCAGTAATTTTATATTTGCCTTTTTGAGACTAATTCTGTAGCTCAAACAGTTCTGGCAACCCTAAGGTTATGGGTTTGATTCCCAGCATAAAAAAAATCTTTCATAACTTTCACTATATCTATACCACGGCAAACTATATAGGTTCAGTTAAAATATCAGTATTTATCCAACAAAAAAGCCATAAGAATATTAATTAAAGTTGCATTTTTTAGGGTTTTAACCATCAAAGAATCCCCCCCAAAAAAAGGATTTTGGGTTCCACGTTGATAAATGAGACACAAAATGTGTCAGTTTCATTGGTTTGAAACGAGAGTGCGAGTTTGTAGTGTGATACGAGAGACATGAAAGTAGTTTCATTTAACATGTTGACATGAGTGACAAATAGTGGGAGAGTTTTAGGAATAAAACTGTGCAATGATTCAGAAGTTTTTTTGAGAGGTTGTGAAATACTGTGGGCATCTTCAGGCTGCCCTTGTCATGCTGTCTACTCTTAAGCAAGGGATTGTATTGTTTGTTCATATGTACATAACAAAATGATTAGATAAGAGTCCGAGTGACAAAGAGTCTCTTGTCCACAAGTTTAACATCTGACTTGTGAATGGTGTGTGTTCTAGGTTTGCTGGCGCAGGATCACATGCTAGAAGTTTCACCAAATCTGGATTTCATACATGACATTCATTAGACGGGGAACAATGTTTCTCTTAAAGGAACAGTTCACACAAAAACAGTTCTGTCATTATTTACTCACTCTCAAGTAGTTTCAAATCTGTATGAATTTCTTTATTCTGTTAAACACAAAGGAAGATATTTTGAAGAAAGTGTGTAACCAGGCTGTTTTGGGTCACAATCGACTTCTGTAGTAAGAAAAATAATATAAAAATTCATACAGGTTTGGAACTACTCAAAGGTAAATGAATGATGACAGAATTGAATTTTTTTTGTGTGAACTATTCCTTTAAGAACAGCACTGAGCAATCAGTGCACACCGCAGTTGTCTTAAAACATTCTTAAAACTTAAATCTCATTCTCTTATCTTGAACCACAGTAGCATTCTTGCAGCTTTTCGTTTAGACAGTGATCCAGAATTTGCTTCTCATAGCTGTTTATGCTAAATACACGAGCAGGGTGTGTTTACACCAAAAAACAAACCGTAGTGCATGTGTTTTCACTTAATTGCACAATCCTCTAATTTCCAGACCTCCTCTAATACGAGCACTATGGTGGAGGCGTGTGAGTCTGTAATAACACAGGTGACCAGCCGCCGCTCAATAATAATACCAGAGCATTAAAATGATTTAGTGATATCTCTTGTACAGGGTTTGTTTGTTTAAAATGGAGATTATTCTTTCGGGCAACAACACTCTCTCTCTCATTTCGCCTGCCTTCATAATCAAATTAGGGCTCATTCCAGGCAGAGGACTCTGGTCGTGCACAGGCGCACAGTCGACTACGCCCTCCGACTGCATTTGTTTTCCTCGTAAATTGTGGCTTTTATTGAGAGGATGTTGTGGGTGGATTCTGAGCTCACAGGCCTGTAGAAGTGGATATCAGATTGTCTTCGTTCTGTCATGCCAGGAAGACACCCATTTATTTGCATCCGTGCGAATAAATGCAAATAGTTGTCATGATGGTTACCTCTATAGATTACACACTATTTAAAAAAATAGATGGGGTTTCCTTAGCATGAATGTGTAACTTTCGTCATTAAAAAAGTTGAAAAAACAAAACAAAAAATACGTGATTAAATGAATAGCATTTTAAAGACCATTATTTTTAATTAATATTAAGAGCCTACGCTTTTAAGAGATAAAATAAATTACATTTACAATCAGTTAGATGACAACTTTGCATACAGTAAATGCTATTATTACATATTTTATATATAAATATGTATACTAAAACTTTTCTTATTATTAACGATGATAATAATAAGCATAAAAAATAAATATGCAAGTATTTTTTTATTTCTTTATACTACAATATAAAACATAAGATGCATTGTATTTTATTTGCTAATAACAATAAAATGTACAGTATATATATTTTGAATTATTGATATATTTCTTTTGGTTTCCCGTTGTACAAATACATTAAATAGATAAAAATACATAACAGACAACACTGTATACATTATTTTATTTTATGATTATATTTATGTACACACACAGAATAATGTATATTATTAATAATAATAATACATTGTTGGATAAAATAAGTCAAAAGAAATGCATAACAGAAAACTTAAGATGCATTATTAAATTTGATGAGGATGATGCATAAAAACAAATATATGTTAAGTATTAAGTTATTTATTACTGTTGTTGCTGTTAAAAAAAAAATTAAAATGCATTTGATCTTTTCTGTTAAAAAGAAATGCTTTATAATTTATTATTATTATCATCATCACTATTACTACTACCACTATTATTTAAAAATGAAAGATTATTTACATTTCTGTCAAAATTGGACACAGACAATATATATTTAAGTGTGTATAATGACTTTTTTGCATGATACTGCATCCACGCTGCCAGTTGTCAAGTCCAAGACTGTCATTTCTGTAAGTGTGGCATAAACAAAAAATGGAGTACATTTAAAATAGGCCTACGTTTAAAGTTTAATCTCACAACATCCCATTTAAACAACACTTTCTAAATATTTGCCCAAAAGATGCACTTGATGATCTTACATAATGCTAACAGCTCTACATGTGAGTCTCATTCAGAGCGATGGAGCTCAGCAGACACAAATACAGATTGTTCTGGCATAATTACCTCCAACGCTTATGTAAGTCCTATGCGACACACCTTACTGAGGAGCCTAAACCATGGACAGTGCGCTATAATTAGATAAATAATAATCAAACCTAAACCCAGATGTCGCCAGGAGAGACGCAACTCGGCTATTGACTGAAATGTTATATAAAGGATTGGATGAATTATAGTCTCTGAATAATTCATTTGGTCTCTACACTTTTGGAGCAAAGCGCTGGTGATATATTCAGTCATAGTGACGGATGACTCATTTTCAGATGCTAATCATTATTTGATTATTCATTTCTGGGTTGGAGGGAAGAGGAGTAGGCTATGTGAATGTCTGTCATGTTTCACAAACATGTATCATTTAAAATAAGGTACCTGGCAAAACTAATCGGCTTTGATGTATTTGGTCCTTGAAATGTATCCAATTTAATTATATCATGTTCTCATCGAAGAGTCTTGCTGTTATTGCAATTAGAGAGAAGAAAAAAAACCTGCAACCCAAACCAAAAACATGTTTTTTATGACTCAGCACACGTTTCAACTTCAACTGTCAATAAACATCATTCTCTAGCAGTTTGTATGTGATTTTTTTGTGTGTGCATCTTTTAATGTTCTCCTGACGTCGCCTGGCGCCATCTAGTGGTTATAAATATTTGGAGTCCCGAGTGGTAGATTACTATAAAGGTACGCAAAAAATATTAAATAACAGCATCTAAATAGGTTAAGCTAAAAAAATTATTAAGCTTCTAGAGTAACATGTATTTTTTTCTTTTTATTGTAAAATCACTATAAATTAAATAAAACAGCAAATTAGATTCAAAAACTATTTAATAGAAGACAATAGAAGACTATTATTGACACATAGGCTACATTATTTTATTTTTGTATACCCTGTAAATTACTGAATTAATCAGAATTAGATTAGAACTTAAACACCCGAAAGGCGAAAAACTGTCAAAATGCTGCCTTTTCAAAAATCCCGCTTCCCGCGCGTCCCCTCCTGCTTACGTAGACGCCGACGTGACGTCAGACGCCGCTCATTAGAAATATATTTTACTGTAGTGTTGCCACTCTAGTGGACTCTGTCCCGTTAGCATTGGCAACAATTTATCTTACTCACTTTTATCTTAACCGCAACGTCTGTTATTTTTGTAAATAAGTAAAAACCAACGCTACATTTTCATACTAATGAAGAATAGCCTACTAACAGTTAATAAAACACATTATTTGCTGCTTCGGTGCTTTGACGATGTTAAAATAGAAATCGGAATCTTGAACAAAAGGGGCTGATCAGGTTTTGAATCAAGGCATTTGCACATCGACTGATCTACAATGATCTAAAATGATAAAAAAAACACAGCCCAACCTGGCATTGGTGGAATTTTTTTGCCCATTCCTCCATTTAAGCAATATGTTTTATTCGGGGAATGTAGCAACTGTATGTACACATACTTTACTAGTCTAAATCGATGTAATACAGTGATGCCATGAAGTATCGCTTTATGCTGCTGTAATGCGTTCACTACTTTATAACCCTGTTTCTGTCGATGTAAGTGAGAGTGGCGAGGCTAGAGTTAAACGCAGCATCGGATTCCACACCACGTGTTGTTTTGGCGCTTTACCGCATTTCGCTGACACCCAAACAAACGTGTCTCGGTGATGGCTCGTGTATCTGGACTCGGATGGTGTTTTTAATCTACGCTTTTATATATTTGAACGGTTCAGGTAAAAATAAACATTGATTTTATGCTCGATTTCTGTTTTTCGTTGCACCTTGCGAGTTTACTGCAATGTTATGTAACATTAATCTGTTAGGGTCTCTAATGGCTCTCAGTTATGAGACTATTAAAGGACACAGCAAAGCGCTCGGGCAGTAGCACTGGAGATGCATTAATAAAAGACGCTTTGACTTATTTGCCTTTTGTTTACAAGGTCATCATGGTTTATAGTTTGTCCTTTCCTTAAACTCATCTGATTGGCTGTTGCAGAGTTTAGCGTGGTCATTATAAATGTATATTTAATTGTTATTGTGTGTATTATTGTCTGATTTCCCGCCAACGATATAGCCTAATTAATGAATTACTTCCTCGTGTCAGTGTCACTTTGTGTCAAAAGGTGTTAGATTGATGTGTCTTAAAAATTAGTCCTTAAAAATGTAGTTTATGGACCAGATTATCATATATATATATTTAACGTTAATTCAAAAATTAATTTCTGTCTGATATCAACCTTTGATAGTCTTACCAGTCTGCGTCTTACTCCGTTAATATTAAATATAAATTATTCCTTTCTCTATGAAGTATGATTTAATGCTTTATCTAGGTTTTCACATAAAATATCTTTAGACAATTATTAAAACTAGATATTTGTAGCAAAATATTATTATCTAGAAGGATTATATAATAAATCTTTTTTTAAAATGATATTCTTGTTCATCATTGCAGTGTTGCATTCAAGGGACTTTTATATATTTTATTTCTATGTGTTTTTGAGTAACCTAAGTAAAAAAAAAAAAATTACCCCGTTACATTTATTCTGAACTTCAGATACGCAACATAATATATTTGTGGCTTATTGTTACATTATATTACATCACTGTTGAAATAAACACCACTGTCTTTCTCACACTGATAGAGGCTGTTGAATTATGAAGTACATACTGGTGACAGGTGGCGTGATATCTGGTATTGGGAAAGGGATCATAGCCAGCAGTGTGGGCACTATACTCAAATCCTGTGGCCTGCATGTCACTGCTATCAAAATCGACCCATATATCAACATCGATGCAGGCACTTTCTCTCCCTATGAACATGGTAAGTGCAGGCTGCTTTAAAGAGATTAACTTCGTTTGAATTTTGAAATTTTTATGTTTCTAATACATAAACTGCTATGTGAGACATTTGCTTAGCAAAACTGGTTAGTTGTTACTTTGGGCTACAGCATATATAGAGCATAACATACTGAAGGCTCTAATAGCTGTCTTGTTTCTATTGATGTCCACATGCTACCGGCAATCTCTTGGATGCTTTGTTTAACAGGTGAAGTGTTTGTGCTGGATGATGGCGGTGAAGTGGACTTGGATTTAGGGAACTATGAACGTTTTCTTGACATCCGGCTAACCAGGGACAACAATTTGACAACGGGGAAGATCTATCAGTCTGTTATAAACAAGGAGAGAAGAGGGGATTACTTGGGCAAAACTGTACAAGGTGAGTTACACGATGGTATGAGGATGTTTGGATTGTAAACATGACAAATGGCATGAGGAAACAGGATTATTTCAGTCTATCTCAGTCTGAGTTTGAACTCGAAATATACTGCATTCTGTAATATACAACCATAACATACACTCTATATTCAAATATTTGGGGTCTGTAATTTCCATTAGCATGTAATTTTGTAAATTGCATTTATTTGATCAAAAATATAAAAATATGGGAAATCAGTAGTGTTGTGAAATAGCGATACAATTTTAAATTACAGTTAATTTTTTTAATACCATTTTTAATATAAATAATTTTTTTTAGATTTTCTTTCTTTAAAAAAAAAAATGCAGAGATACCAAATATATTTGAAAAGCAGTATATATGTACCATGATGTTTATTGAACTTTGAAGTATTTGACAGCACCCAGCTTTAATTTGCATATCCTCCTCTGATTGTATTATAAAGGTTAAAGCATCTGTTGCCTGCCATACTTGCTTCTGAGGAGGTTACACAATGGAAATTGTGGTGTCAGTAAGATGAATATGAATAATTTTTCACAGTGGTACCACACATTACCGATGCTATACAAGAACGGGTCATGAAGCAGGCTAAGGTCTCAGTGGATGATGACGGTATTGAACCAGAAGTCTGTGTTATTGAGGTATATCTGTCTGGTTTGTTCTGCACATTTAAAAACAGTTTTGTATATTAAGGACAGAGCAACAGGTTTTTTTTTATGTATAAGAAATTGTATTCAATATAGACACACAAAACTCATAAAAAGTAATTTTTTATCTTTGGTTATGTAATACTATTAGGTAAAAAAATGCTGGATTTCATATATACTGTATATGTATATATGTATATGTGTACAGCTAGCAGGTTGTTATCGCAGAATAACAACCTTGCAATGTGGTGATTGACCAATCAGAATCCAGTATTCCACGAAGGCGTGTAATAAATATCTTAGGAAAAGCAAAAGCAGTGGATAGAAGATGACTCGACTTACTCCCCGGTTAAAATATTTTTTTTTATTATTGTATTGTATTATTTATTTATTGTTTTATTATTGACTTTTGGGGCAAGAAGCCAATAAGTCTGTCAGGCTTTATTCTGCCATAACAACCTGCTAGCTGTACATTATCCCTTACATATATGCAAGCTTTGCATACTTTTCCCACTACTGTCAGAGTTGAAGTTAAAAAAATATAAATATAAATTTTAATATAAATTAATTAATTTATAATTTCCCTCCCCACAGCTTGGAGGTACTGTAGGAGATATTGAAAGCATGCCTTTCATTGAAGCTTTTAGACAGTTTCAGTTTAAAGTGAAACGGGAGAATTTTTGTAACATCCATGTCAGTCTTGTACCTCAGGTAAGTTTTTTTTTTTTTTTTTTTTTTACCCTAAAAGTTATATTTAAACATTTTTAGTTCAAAAGTGATTTAAAAAAACTCATGTGGTCTTTGGATGTATTTTTAGCCCAATTCAACAGGAGAACAGAAGACCAAACCCACACAGAACAGTGTTCGGGAGCTTCGTGGACTTGGCCTGTCACCTGATCTCGTGAGTCTTTACTCTCTATTTTAAGCTATAAAGAGCCAATGTAAGTAAAGTCACTCTTTTTTTTTTTTTTTTGGTGAGTTTCTGAGAATGCATCGTTTTATTTACAGATTGTTTGTCGCTGCTCCACTCCATTGGACACTGCCGTGAAAGAGAAGATCTCCATGTTTTGCCATGTAGAACCCGAACAGGTGATCTGCGTACATGACGTGTCCTCCATCTACAGAGTACCTCTACTACTGGAGGATCAGGGCATGGTTGACTATTTCTGTCGCAGACTGGACTTGCCCATTGAGATGAAACCTCGCAAAATGCTCACAAAATGGAAGGAGATGTCAGACAGGTTTGTACTGTTTGGATTTGCCTAACCGTCTCAAAAAATTCAGATCCTTCCAAAACTTCCACGTTTGGTACAGCTGTTTTGAGCAGTCTGTCATTGTTTCATAGATCTGACAGACTCCTGGAACAAACCTCCATTGCTTTAGTAGGCAAGTACACCAAGCTTTCAGATTCGTACGCCTCTGTTATTAAAGCATTGGAGCACTCTGCCCTCGCCATCAACTATAAGCTAGAGGTCAAGGTAAGGAAAGCCAAAGGAACTAGTAGCAATTTCTTGTGCTTCTATGATGAAGTTAATAGTTTTGCCCCATCTGAGAGTGCCTTTTGTACTTAAATTTTATTTTTCATACATCACAAAATTACTGTTTAAGAAATACTGTGAAACGGCAATGTTTTTTTTTCAGTGTTTAAGTTGTTACCAAGTGATACTATAAAATCGTACTTCATTTCAGTACATCGATTCGGCAGACCTGGAGCCAGCAGCGTTGCAGGAGGAGCCAGTGAAGTACCATGAGGCTTGGCAGAAGCTCTGCAGTGCTAAGTGAGTGTACAATCAACAACTTTAGAAAGGTTTAAACTGTAGAGTGTTAACCACTTAAATTGTACTTTTTAATCTGCTGGTGTCATATCAGCTCTGTGGGTTCCTGGATAATGTTAACCAATAATTAAATAACTATTTAGGCTTTGTATTAGCAAGCTTCAGTTTGTTCTGGCTTTATTCTAACAAATATGGCCTCCTTTTTCACAGTGTAAACGGTGCTCAGTGGTTAAAATCAAAAATTTGAAGAATCTTGAAAAAATTGAATCATGGGTTCCAAAAAAGTATTTTACGAACTACCATTGCAAAATAAAATGTTTTGGTTACATAATATATGTGACCCTGGATTTACAGTAGAAAATATACTTAATAACCTAATGTTTTGTATGTATTTAAGAAGTGTTTTATTTATATATTAAATATAATTTATATTTATCATTATATGAATGTAAATATATACATGTAAATATTTTCTAAATATGTACTGTGTGTGTATATATACAGTGGGTACGGAAAGTATTCAGACCTCCTTAAATTTTTCACTCTTTGTAATATTGCAGCCATTTGCTAAAATCATTTAAGTTAATTTTTTTCCTCATTAATGTACACACAGCACCCCATAGTGATAGTAAAACACAGAATTGTTGAAATTTTTGCAGATTTATCAAAAAAGAAAAACTGAAATATCACATGGTCCTAAGTATTCAGACCCATTGCTCAGTATTTAGTAGATTTAGGGCTGCAGTGATGATTGACTTTCTACAACTTTCTCCCATCTCCCGACTGCATCTCTGGAGCTCAGTCACAGTGAT
>JAUMHG010000017.1:1699051-1709623 GCA_032359395.1 Enteromius anoplus | reverse complement strand
GATTGCACTGTATACTGTATCTCAGATGAGAAATACAGATTTCAGCATTATTAGTAATCTGTGTGTGCATTTTCCTTCATAACAAGACAGTTGAGTCAAACCACTTATATATTGAATCGCAATCGCAATTTTGTCCTTAATAATCGCAATGTGATATTTTTCTCATATCGTGCAGCCCAAGTGTGCACCAAGACTGTATTTATTTGTTCAAATATTCAGAAAAACTGTACTGTTCAATGTTAAAATTTTAAAATAACATGATCCTTTATAAATGATATACTGATTTGGTGCTCAAATGTTTATCAATGTTGAAATGTTTTGCTGCTTTACATATTTTCTTTGGATTAGAAGGTTTATTAGAACATGTGTTTGAAATATGAATCTTTTGTTACATTTCTACTAAATAAAAGTATTTTTAAAAAGTTTATGCATTTATTTAAAGAGGTGATTAACTACCATTGCTTTTTGTACTCCTTTATATTATCAGATCTTTACATTTACACACACACACAAAAAAAAGTAAAGGGGTATATTCTGTCCTTCTGATTTTATTGTTTGAGTTGTAGCTCTGTTTGTTCCTGTAGTTTTAAATGGCTAGTGACGTGATGTGTGTGTTGTTCACAAATGTATCTTTAACCTCTAATTACATTAATTGCACCAATCAGAGCAGTTTATTTTTAGGGCTAAATAACAGGACATACTGTTGCCTTGTTTTGATCATAAGAGCTGTGTTTTAGTTTTCTAACATTGCTATCTGTTGGCCAGGCTCTGTGTTTTCCTGGGGCATGGGCACCAACATGCAGCTGGGTACAGGAGAGGAGGAGGATGAATGGAGCCCAGTGGAGATGACGGGCAAGCAGCTGGAGAACCGTGTTGTTCTATCAGTGTCCAGTGGAGGGCAGCACACAGTCCTGCTGGTCAAAGACAAGCAGGAGAGCTGATCTTTAACTCCTTGACCAAAGACAGCTGAGCCAAACTACTGTATCAGTGGTGTCTGTAAGCTATAGCTTGATCATGATCAGGGGAGTCTGGGGTTGGTAATGCTTCCTGTGCTGAGCTAAGCCAGCGAATGAGGGAGAGGGTAGGATGAATATCATCTAATTAAACCTTTTATCCCGCCTTATGGGGAGCCCAAACATTCACTGGATACTGTCCGGTAGATGATCTGATATCTTTTCTTTTCTTTTTATGGACTTTTTTTTGTTGTTTTTCTTTGCCTTATCTTAATTCTTTTTAACACAGATCTTTAGTATGCCTCCTGGAGACCGCCTGTCGTGAGTGATCGTATGCATGTATGCACTGAAAGGTGACTTAATAAGTCTTTTAGATAAGTCCTGGAAAATGTTTTTTAAATTCCACATTTTGGTCTGAGCAATAAAAGGCTTACGATATCAGGTCTAAACTATATCACTCACAAAGAAAAATGATTTGGTATTCCTGTACCTTGCAGCGTTTAACTGTTTTCCTATTTCTTAATTGAAACCATTATTGTATCCATGCATTGCTGGCCCTGTGGACACTTAATAAAAATGAGGTTTTATAGAATCTGATGTATGATTTCTCGTTAAAATAAAACATGTACACATTTAGATGAGATTATAGTAAGATGTGTTAATTTTGTCTCTTTTTTTAAACATTCAGTGATTTAAAACATTTACAGGGTCTTGTGCGTGGGTTTCATGCCATGCTTACATTTGTAAGTAAATTGCTTTTAGATGGAAAGTTTAATAATTTATGAAAATGTCGAAATTTTCATCTATTCTATAATTAATTTTTGACATAAGGATTAAGTTATTAAATGTTTCTTCTTGTTGGGCTTTTAAAGAATAAATTGTTTTTAAAGTAGCATTTTACTTTTAGAAATGCTGAATGTTTCTTTGTGCTGTTTATCCACTGGATGGCAGCGACGTGCTCTCAAGAGTAAAGTGAGAGTTTTCAGTTTAGTTGTTTGCATCTTAGTATATTTTTTTACAAGTGTGTGTGTGTAGATTTCGAAACATCTGTTTTATTGTTTTTATTAATTAGCCTGACAGCCGCTGTCTTAGTGAAATCCTTGCTTTTTTTCCACATATTAAAAAAACAAAAAAAGAAGTGTACAGATTTTGTTTTCGTTTGCCTTCTTATTTCTTCTAGCAGAAATTGCTTATACCCTATTAAAATATGAAATGTCAAAGTTGATGCTTACATAAGTTGCTAAATTGTTGAAAACACTTGAGGCTGGAAATGATTTGGTCGCTGATGATAAAATTTGCAGATCAAAGCAGCACTTCATCATCCTCGAAGGGGAAATGGTATTGTGCTCCTGGACTGGTCACAGTGAGTCATGCTGAGAGACTTTGTGGGGTATTTCAGTTGAAAAGCCCTTCAAGGCCTGCTTTCCCTGAAAGCTTTGAAATGCTAACAGCCTCTCCTGCAAGCACTTAATTGACCACCATCATTTAATGCTGTCATCAATGTTTTCTGTTGTCCGGTGTGAGGCAGCTGAGCAGCCCTGAGAAGTGGACATGGAACTGGCTTTAAAAGTTGTCTTTTTTTATGCCAGCAAGCTACATTAAATGTGTTTGAGGAGCATGTCCTTATTGGCAAAAGTATAAATGACTCATGATGCAGTTCTAGAACGGTCATATAGTTTCACAGCAGGCAGTTCGTGATATGTTTAAACTAAAGTGCCCGTATTAGGTTATGTGTTACGAAAGGTTCATATTTTAGTTTTGGGGTGTCCCAAACAACAGGTTTGCAATATACATTTTATTAGCCTCCCAAACGATTCGTTCATCGATTCATTTTTCCAAACCCCTCCGGTGATTGGTCGATTTCATTTTCAGCAGGTGTTTGTGAGCTTTTAACGCTCCACAAGCGCACACAGTATTATTGTCTCGTTAAAAAGTTTGAAAACGGCTGGATAATTTTTTTTTCATGAAGCAAATTTACACTGGTGAAATTTTAAACGGAAGCCGTGCAATCATGAATTTTGAGTTGAAAATATTTTCTAAAAGCACAGATGTTTTTGCAGTATCAAGTTGGTCACATGGGTTTGCCACAGTGGCCAACAGAGAACTGTTCCTATTGTTTTCTTTATGTGCCAAAAAAAATAAGAAATCATGGATGATTCTAAAATTCTTATTCTCGTTATTCTTTCTGCTTTTTTTTTTTTCCCCAAATGTATATTTTTTTTTTATTTATTATTATTGTTCTTTACTAATTTTTATAAATAACAAGATCCATAAAAATATAATTATTTAAAAAGTGTCTGAAAATCATGATTTGCAGTATTTTTCCCATCATGTATCAATGTGCAATCAACATATTTAATAGTACTTTTCTTTGGGCAACATTTTATTCATTTTAATTATAAAATCCCTAAATAGTCACTTAATTCTACAACATTATTTAAAATTGTTGTTTTTTTTGTGTGTGTGTTCTTGTGTGACCATAAATCCTCCGTCAACTCTGTTACCAAACCCCATTTGCTCTCAGAATTGTGTGTTACAGGAAATGACGTCACGTTCACTCAAGATCTGAAGCACTGAAAATATCTGTGCTCTCTTTGAGAAAATATTTTAATCTAAAATCTGACACCAAGTGTTACTTTGTGGAACATCAACTCAGAATTTATTTACTGATCTCACACTGGGTTATTTAAAAGGTCTTTTAATCATGTTTTCATCAGTGTCATGCAAGTGAAGTTCTTAGAAAAAATAAGATCAGTTCTAGGACAGTTCTGTTACACTATTGTTACTCTCAGCATTGCTACTCTACCTTGGAAACAGTTTGACAGTAACATACTTCAGACACCAAATGTACACCATAACTGAAAAAAGTGTTGACAAGAGTTAAGCACTTCACGCCTGTAATTGTTGGGGTTAGATATTATATTTTCTGTTCTTTTAGGCGTGAAATGTGCATTAACATGAGGGTGCCTCAAACTGGTAAATAAGACCAGTCGTTTTTGTACAGCATCTCATCTTGACGGTTGCTCTGGAAACTGAACAGAGCAATCCTTAATGGAAGATTGGTTTTACTGGAAATGATGATTTTACCATATTCCCCTGAGACAAATTATAGGAACTGCTAAACTTTAGCATGACTGACCTTATATACATTGTATTTAATATTTATGCACATGTTTTGTTTTAGATGGTGTGTGACTGTTGACAGCCCAATAAATATACTACATATATAGTCAACTGAAGAGGCTGCTCATCAGGACACTGAATGGGGTTGAGAGTCTGATCCTCCTGATCAGTCTAGCTGACATGCTGTGTCTCTTGTCATTACTGAGCCTCGTGATGCTTCCCTCCACCCACTGTAAACAGCTTTGCTCTCTGATCTGCTGTTTATGCCATTATGTAACTGACACGCCAAACCTCAATCATGAGAAAACGGAGAAGCACATAAGCGACATTTGCTGACCATAATGATGTTGTCCGATTTTCAGGCCATTTGCTGTTGTCTAAGATTCTGTATTTGTGTCTGTTGGCTGGTTGAGACTCTGTATCCTTACAAAGCCATTTCCAGGGTCCATTATCCCTACTATGACACAAGGAATATGCCTGTGCTTTAAATGTCAGGGTGCTGCTTTCAAATATAACAGGTGAACTGCTTCCGCTCCTCTCACATCCAGAAAGCCACAGGAAACAGGATCTCTCGTTTCAAGAGTTTCAGGACCTATTTTCTACCATTGGCAGAGGTGATAACCATATTTGAGTAACAGTACAGATACCTCATACTTTAAGTATTTTACTTATAGTAAATAAAGGCTTAAATTTGCACTAGTCAAAGAGGCATGCCAGTGAAAAACTGTAATGTTGTAAAGAAGGATTATTTCATGGATAAACTACGACAAACAATAAGCCAAAAAAAAAAACATAATGACGGGCAAAAAGACAACCATTACATTCATCAACTCACAAAGAACTAAAGAAACATTTGAGATGTATATATACAGGAACTGAACAAGATTAGATGCAAACTGATGACAAACACCACAAAAGATTACATAAAAGTCTAAGACGAGGCATAGAAAAGCAACAAAAAGGGCCCTTTGTAAAGGTATCCAGTTGCTCACTTTTGTTTGAAACGTTCTTACACATGGTGTCTCCGCTCCAAAGTGCCCTTGAAGGGCACAAAAAAGCCATTTGGAAGTCGCCCTATGTTGTAGAACTTTAAGACTTTGAAACCCCCTACAGTCAAGTGAGTGTAATTCAATGTTGTAAATATAGCGCTGAAGTAATTATTGTCAGCTAACGGTTAAAATGCTTGGATAATGTGTGCCTTGATGAACAAATCACATTACAGCCAATTTAATATTCATTGAACATCAAACAGAACTGTGTGACAGTCAGTCACCGTTTACGAATACTATATAAATAAATGAGAAGTGCCGTAAAATAAATTCTACCCGTCACAAAAAGACAGTGACTTCTCTTTAAACATGTCATTTTTATGGTGTAGACTCCGACATTTTGTTTCTTATGACTAGACAGACGACAAAAGTCAGCAAAAATACAAACGATTTTGTCTTTATACAACAGTCATTATACAACAAGCGCATTTTATTTTTATCTTGTTTCAAAAGCACTTATCCAGTATATTTCATAACAGGGGTCTATAGGTTGTCTGATGAGGAGATTATGTAACAGTGCTTGAGTCTCCAACCTTTACAAGTACCTGCAGAAAATTAGCATAGTAGATTTTCATTTCTTTCTTCTTCTTTTTTTAAGGCTTTTGCTATATTTTTTTACCAAACACAATTGAAATCTTTAAAACACATTAAAAGGTTGACAAGCTTATTTATCATTCAACAAATAATGAAATGATAAATGTATATCCTAATGAGACTGATGAATGTGTATCTTAGAAGGTGGTATTTTTTGTTTTTTAGATAAAGGTTATTTTTTCCCAACATCCATGCGATCTACAGAAAATTGTAATTGTTTTTTTAGCTTTCACAACATAAACACTGACATTTGTGATGTCTAATTTTGGTGCATCCATAAAAATATAATCATGAGGAAATATACAACAGCTGCACAGAAGTACATACAAGATTCTACAGCAGAGCAATACTCACTGCTAATACAAAAACATGTTAGACTGGAAAAGTTTGTCTACAACAGCTTAAGAAACTAAACTCACTCTCCTTTTACAGCAAAGCTGACATTTAGACGCTAATATCATAAAATGACTCATTAAATGTCGTTTCAACTTTGGAATTTGAAGAAGGTCAAAAAACAGCTAGTCTGTGGTAATGGTAATGAAATGCAAGAACAGTTGCACTAAATACTTCATTACAAGAACTGAGATAAAATGATCAAAAAGCCCATCTGTGATAGTCTCAGTCTCATCTACACATACTGTATGCTCCTAGTATGAACACTGTATACTTCATATTCAAAAGGTCTTCAAACACCTTCACTAGAAGCCCAAATTTACAAAATGACAGCTTATCAAGCACCATGAAACGAAGTGTGCGGCAAGAGTTTATATAACAGTGTGTTTTAACAGCCATCCTGAGGGAAGGAGCCCTGTCATCCATGCAAACCTTGAGATGAAATTTTGCTCCATTCTCTGTATCTGACACCTCTCTCTTTCTTTGAGATACAGTATCTTTATCCTCAGGTTTAATGAAATCCTTTTATTTTGTATTAAAAAAGGCCTCTGTACGTTTTACTTGTTCGGTGAATCAAGATTGCTTTTCTCTTTAAATGAAAATCTTACAGCTCATTTTGTTGCTGGAAATTGCATTTGTGTATTTAGTTCATTGTTTGGACACTTGTATTTCAGTTACAAGTACACAATTTCCAAGGAAATGCACTGGCTTTCATTTAAAAATCTGATTATGGAAATCCACTTTGATGGGTTATATATAACTAATGCATGTAGATTGCCTGTTGACCATTCAAGGGCACATCTTCGATGTTTTTTTCCAAACATGATTACTGTACATTGGTCCAAAACGATCTCATGTTGCAGCAGGCCATCCGCTGCTTTTCCACAAAGTGAAATTAAGAAAGGTAGAAAAAATGACTAATAAACCAACATGGCATTTTGCCTTTAGTATATGGGCTTGTTGTCAAGTTGTATTTACCTCAAAGGAGCTTACAACTCAGTGGTGGAGATCTGGGTGACCTCAGACTGCAGATCTTTCTGTGTCCTCGGCTGTGTATCGGGAGGCATCTGTTCCAGGTCTAGTCATGCGGGCTGTTTCATCGATTCAGACTTGGCACATATCGAAATGGGCTCTCTCGTGGCACTACGGGCTCTGGAAAAGCTGCTCTGCTCCATGCGGGAACGAAAGGGCAAGCAGAATTCTCTGAAGCACCTCTTGAAGTTTTCATCCAGAAACGCATACAGGACCGGGTTGAGGCTGCTGTTCATGTAGCCCATAGCAATACACAGATGCCAGCAGGCCTTCACAAGCAGATTCTTACGGTTGATCTCCACTACAGTTGTGATGATGATGAAGATGTGGATGGGGGTCCAGCAGATGATGAAGGCGGCCACTACAACCAATACCATACGGGTGATGCGCCGAAGATTCCTGTCCTTCTCTTTGGAGCCGGACAGCAAGCGTACACTCTTGAGACGAATGATCATCCGGCCGTAACAGATGGTGATGACCAAGACGGGAACCACAAAGGCAAAAATGAAGACACAGATCTTGGTCACAGTGTCCCAGTACAAATCTGGGCCTGGGAATTTCAACTTGCAGACTGTTTTTTCTGTGAAGAATGTATGGAAAAGAAGATAAGATGAGTCTAGAGTTATTGCTTAGTTGAAATTACTGATCAGTTTTAATTCAGGGACTTTTTAACAATTATTTCCAGTATATACTTCAAATCTGGTTGACCATGCAGCAATACAAAAGCCCTTGAAATGAAAATGCTAATTTGTTCTTTGCCACCAGGTGCCGCTTTTGGAGTGCTAAACTAGCTGTTTCCCTGGTAACAGCTGTAAACAAACAGCACTGCACTCACAAAGGCTGCTTTTTAATTAAATATTAACAAAAAATGGAAGTCATATGTATTATTATGCATGATTATGTGCTGTCGAACTAAGCAATAGCTATTAATTCACTGACAAATTTAATCTTTCTTTTTAAACAATCATAATATACTTTTTTCCTCACCTGGATTTGTCTCTGTTACGGCCATAACCATGACTGGGAAGCCGACAGCAGAGGAGAGAATCCATATGCAGATGTTGATGATCTTCGCTTTCATGGGTGTGCGGAAGTCCAGGGCTCTCACTGGATGGCAGACAGCAATATAACGGTCTACACTCATCATCGTCAGAGTGAAAATACTGGTAAACATGTTGTAGTAGTCAATAGCAATGATCAATTTACACAAGAGCTCCCCAAATGGCCAGGTGCTCATGAGGTATTTGGCACTCTGGAAGGGTAAAGTACTTGTGGCTAATGCATCGGCCAAAGCTAGGTTAAAGATGTAAATGTTGGTAGCTGTCTTCATCTTCGTGTACCTGAAGAAAAAAAAAAAAAGAGTAAAAGTCAGTCTGAGTGATTCAGCAAGATAAGCACTTCATAATTTTCAAATTATGAATTATGCTGCACCTGCAATGACGATATGAACATTGATGAATACAGATGCACTGATTGTGCTTGATTTGAGGTTCTTCTATGCTTTGCCCTTTTCATATAAATATCAGATATGATTAACATGAAAACCATATTTGCTCTTTTAACACCCTTCCGCACTGTTATCAACTTTTATTTTAAGAATAAAAATGTTAACCTATGAAAATCATGCCATGCATTGGCAACACTCATTATTTATATATATAAAACTTTTTTTAAATCGACTTGTTAAGACTTTGTGCAATATTTGAGCAATAATTATTTTAGTTATTATTATTAAAGATGTAATGGATCATTTGGCCAAATCGACTATTGGCACAGAAATTGTGATGAAGTGTAGGTACAATATCTGCCAGCAGAGGGTATTTCTCTGTGCGATCATACAATAATCAGCTCATGGTTTTTTTCTTTTCAATTTTTAGAAGTATCCTTTGAAAGGATGTGACCATAGCTGCTAAAGAAAAGCCCAACGCCAAAGGCATAAATTGGTATCCATTGATTATCCTCTCTTTGAGATTTGTCTGTTGCCCACACAGTGATCTCCTTTGAGGACTTGACATTTGAAGTCTCCCAGAGAAGAAGAGAGAAGACAGAACATCCATTAGTGACACTACAGTTTATTCCTCTCTTTGTACATGGCTGTATGTGTGGTGAGATGAATAAATCCATTATTATAAGTTCCATTAAGTCTTTTGTACCGAGTGCATAACATTTTTTGTTGTATATTCATGACTCATGTTTGCATCTCTATTTTATTCACAGGGAAATACTGGTTTGCAATGTTTTGTCCAGTTTCGCTCTTATTTAGCACTACCATGAATCACGTTTATGCTAATTCGATGTAGTAAGGAACTTATTTTTGTCACAAACCTGCTATGGAAAATTATTTTAAGAGGTAATGCCATGTTATAGACATTTAAATGGTGTGTGGGCACAATTTTTCACAATTGTTTTTTTTTTTTGCGTTGTAAAATCTCATGTAATTGTGTTTCTGTTTTCAATTTTGGGAAGTTTAGACATTTATTTCAAGAAAAATAAAGCAAGAAAAAAAAATTTCAATGAGGGGAGAACTTTGATGTGAATGCAGTCAAAAATGCATTTACATCATGTTTTCTGTCTGCAGTTAAAAACTTTAGGAGGAATTATTAATGAGTTATTTTCACATCAGACTTCCTATTGTACTGTTTCTGCCTTCCAGGCGGATACGGTTTAATACTCTCTTCTGCTACATTTTTGACATCTCCAAATAGGAAAAGGCTTCTGTGAAAGACAGGCAATCCAGACATCACGAATATGATTAGCTCATTCAAACTGTTCCTCTTAGGCAGTGGCTTTGCACTCCGGAAGATAGATTAGAAAGATGTGATCTAGCTGAATTGTAATAGTTCTGTGATCTGAGCCCCTCAGAGGGAACTTACCAAAGACTCCATGCATTTCAAGGCAGGTCTTTTTGGTTTGGGATTTTTGCTCCGTACAACTTTCTTTTGCTTAAATATACAGGTTTCTGAAGCTGTGAACTATGTATGTATTCTTTTGTAGTTTATTTTGAATGTATCCAACCTAAGATAAACACACTCTTTTCTTATGAATAATTAGCTACAGTATGCTAATTTGTGCTTTAAGTTCTTTATAAGGTTTGGTTGAGAGTGTGGAACTTTCGATAGTGGAAACTGAAAGTAACTATGGTTTCTGCTTAAAATAGTTACAGTTTTTAGAAACCTGTAGAAATGGTTTCTGAAGAGCCCCAAATGGTGCTTCAAGTATCTTCTGATTTTTACAATAATTGAATCTTTCAAACATGAAATCGTAACATGAAATATATATTTTCGTTTTATTGCATAACATGTGTGATATTAGAATACATTGTGATTCATTTTTATAGCCTCTTGTGAATAATATTTTTTTCTTTATATGTTCATTTTGGCTATGTAGAGTTGAGATTTAAACCTCAATAGGAACTCATTCTTTATATA
>JAUMHG010000017.1:1648325-1690181 GCA_032359395.1 Enteromius anoplus | reverse complement strand
ATCCCTCCGTGTCTCTTTGTTTTATATTAAATATCAGTTTAATTCTAGTTTTCTGCCTCCGTGTCCTGCCTTCCGTGTCTAGCTCGCCGAGGGAGCGAGAGCGCGAGCAACACAGCGTGCAATCCGTGACACTGACCCCAAACTTTTGAAAGTTAGTATTATTATTTTTTTATTATTATTTATCTATTTTTCAATGTCTAAAGTGAAAACTAGTAAAATCATTACAACAAAACTTGAAAAGACATGTCACGCAGACAGGCCATAGTAAATCTTCACGAGAAATAATACCTGTGGTTGTAACGTTTGGTGTGCTTTCATTTAAATAAAGCGCAGTGATAGCTTCTTGATCTTGTGCCAATTCTGTCGCCATTTTCCCACAGAAATGGTCTGTTAAAAATAAATGACAATTGGTTAAAAAAACAAAAACAGCAGACACAATTATTAATGTGTTTCATGTGACTACTGCCATAGAAACATTTGAAGTTCTGAATATGACATAATTTAAGAGAGATAAACCACACTCCCAAAACTAATTTAAAGTCAAACGTGTCTCCAAGCAACCTTTTATTAGGCTAATGCATTCTATAAATAAAACTGAATTATTCAGACTGCATGGTTAGATTTGAAAGAGAGGTGATGTTATCCTCAATATGAAATAATCAGTTTGTCTCACTGGTCTATTCAAGTCATTTGTGGAATATAAACTACTGGTCACTGACCTAAAGCTGTTGAATAGATTAGATAAAGTTAGATAATGCCCTCTGCTGGGCAAAAGACGACACAACATTATTGCAAGAGAAGGATTGACAAATAGTTGTATTTTCACTAGCATCCTCTATACAAAAAAAAAAAAAAACGCACAAGAAATATTAAGCAATATTAAACATACTTTTTTTTTAAATTGCGATACAAGCAAGTCCAGGAAACGGACACACTCTTTTATAGTATTGAATAACAACTGTTTGGTAAATAGTTCAATTTAGAAGTTAGTTCAATTCAGAAGTTATTTGTTCCCTCCTTCCACAATCCTTGCCTTACAAGAAGCTCTAATATCATTCTTTTAATCCTCCTGCCTATCCAAGGCGTATTAGCTCCATGCTATCTCTATGTGTCTCACTGTTGTCATTTTCAGTAAATACTGGAAATGTTTTTGTTAAAGCCACTTCTCTAGGGCTTTCCCCTCAGAGTCTTGGTTCCTCCAAATATTCCTTCCTCGTGTATTTTTCCTAACCATTTTCTCCTTTGGTGGCTCACTGAGGGTCAAAGATGGTCATAAAACAATGTGTTTGTAAATACGTCCCAGATGATTTGAACTGAACATAATAAGACAAAGCACTGTACAAAATTTGGAAAACGTACTGTATGCAATAAAGTGTAAGATTCGTTAAATTATCCTCAGGTTAAAACTCTTTTATACTCAAAAGTAAAATATACAAAGTTCATACTTGACAGTTAATAACACACTACATGTCTTTCAAATAAAGCAAGAAAAACCCAGTTCACACAGGATTTTAGCCTAGTATACATATTAATCAAATGGTTCTTACCTTTGTTTTTTTGCTGTTGGTAAAACTGTCTGCTGGTTGGCAGATACTACTGTATCTTTCACAAATCTCAAGCTTCTGATTTCAACATGAGAGCACACACCACACCCCCCGTCAGAGAAAGAACAAACCAAATTTTCAATATTACTCTGTGATAGCACAAACGGTGCTGTATTCTTTTTCAATGAGCAGAGATGCAGGTGATTAAAGAGACTGAAGTAATGAGAACACATTACTGGGGAAAGATAAGCAACAAATGGAAAGTACCAAAGCTGTTTTTCTCTGAGATGAAAACTCAAACTCAAAGAGGAACCGCATCTCCATCAGATGCTGAAATATTTCTCTTTACCACAGTTTCCTCTTGATGTTCTTTCCTCTGCCACAATCACTTTATTAATCCTTTCCTTAAAAGATATTCATTCCAAAGTGTATTATCTTCTTTATGTCTCAGTGTACTTAAAAATTTGGTAAATGTCTCTCCACCACAAGACGGCAATGGTGTATAAATTCAAAAATGCTAAAACAATTCCCTTTACCACGTCTTCCTCATCTTGTTGCTGACCTATTTCACAAATTTACTCTTGTTCTGGAGAGCAGATGGTGGAGGGAAATATCGGTTACCTCTCACTGCAGCTGTCCCCAATTTTTAATACATTTTCATCCCTGTAATTGCTTATTCTCTGAAAGGGTTTGACAAGTAAGGAACTGTAAAAACAAGGCTTTTGAGTTTTTATCATTTTGAACTCTCAGTAATATGCATTCATTAATAATGAATAAATAATAAATATATAGACATTTTATTGTTGGGCCTAAATTTCACTAAAGTCACTAAATTCCCACCGGTATGTGCATGACTGTGTGTGATTAGGCCAAGTCGCCACAAATAAAATGCAGGGGAAACTGCTTTGGCGTGTTAGTTGCAATGCACTATGCAACAAGGTAAACAAGCAAACGTTTAAAAGATAGGCTAAGTAACGTTTTAATCGCTAACATAGCAGATTCATGGAAAATAATCAGAATTTTTGAAACAACTGATTTATTAACGAATTAGCATCAACTACATTAAAGAGAATCGCTTTTTTTTAAGTTAATTTTTTTTTATCTATCAATACATTAACATATAGCAAAATATAGTTGTTTCACATGTATAGGTTTGTCTTTTGGGTGTAACAAAATCATAAAAGCATGTTTTGCTTCTTGTGTACATTTAGAACATTGTCAAATTTGGTCATTTGACCTCCTCTCAAATCATGTATGACCGACAAGAGCCTCCCACCTAACCTAGTTTCCAAACATAGGTTACAAACTTGGGCCAAGCGCCCTGGAAAGCTCTAAAGGCTGCATGCAGAGGGTGTGCACTTCCTTCCCCAAATAGGGATTTTGATTAAACAAACACTACATTATGCAACAGGTTTGCTTAAGGGGATAAGCAGGAGTTGGCCTATTCAATCTACAGATGAGGTGATTTTAAAATGAGAAAGCAATCATGAATAGTAATTCAAACATGTCAAATTTAAAACAGTAACATTTTTAGAAGTGAGAAAAGTTCAAGCTCATCTAAACACTGTCACAATTCAGTATGTGAATTGTCTTAACTGTTTTATGGGACATCACAAGTCTGGATAATGTAGTAACTCACCCAAAACATTGAATTTATGCTTCAAAGCCTAAACAATAATACACAAATAAAGTGTTATGTCAAACTATTGTTAAACGGCAAATGTCTTACATGAATTAAATATATACTTTTCTGGTGTAAGTTGTTTAAATTAAGTATGTTTAATTAATTTAGAGTGGTTCGGATAAAACAAGGTTGGAAACAGGTTAACAGGAAGAGAGGGTTTAAATTTGGTCACAATGCTAATCTGCCTTTTAACAGCTGTTCAACTTATAAAACATTCTCAGGGTTAGAGTGCCACAAACGATCTAAGCACACATTTTACTTCAAGAACACCAAATGGCCCATATGCCTCCTCCAAGCCCATTCATTGATTTATGAAGATACTACACCCCCCAAAAGTAACACCTTTATCTGTAGCTTTTCAAACACTTTTGTCATAGGCAGTAGATACCATTTCACAGGTTTTTATCTACATGTTGTAACATGCCAGCAGGTGGTGTGTGATACTACTTAAAGGATGTGTGACGTTTCTTTTTGGTTTTCAAGACAAACTAGGCCTATTTCCTGTATCCCACTTACACCTTTCCTCTGATTGTGATCATGTCTGCGAAGTGTCTACTGTTTTATTAGGTTATTACTAGGCTATACATCATCTTGACATACTCCTAATTTTGTTATTTGTGTCTCTTTGGATTTCGATCTGTTTTTTTTATTATCTCCACAACATATGGAGTGTCTGAACGTTGATTCAAGTAGATCAAATGAGTCCTCGTCGACATATAGAGCCTTTAAAACTGTTTCATTGTTAACATGATTTTACTTAAGACATGTCGACTTGTACCAGTACTGTGCCCTTCGATGCTATGCCGTTCACATTTATTAGTAGGGTTACTATTTAATAAGTGTTTGTGTTTGAGCTTAACCCAACCGGAAGAAACCATGTGATCTTTTTTTTATGCCTTCGGGTTGTTACAGTAACGCGGAAAAACCAAAATTCCCCTCAAACACGTAACGTTCAGTGACGCAGAAAGGATGGCAACAGGCGTAATCATGGCTCCTATTGGTCACACGTTGACAGTGCTGCTCCCTGATTGGTCAGCGCACCACAAGCTCGAACTACTTAGGCTTTGTTGAGGGTCCATTTTGTTGTTCGACGGAGACAAACGGGAGAAGGAGGATACCATTCCGCTGTAGACTCGGATTTAAACAAAGGTTCGCACATCGGGAAATATTTTCTCCATAAACAGCTACAGCCAAGACCCAGACCAAGGGAAGACGAAGGGCTTATTCCATCGAAGCCTGAGGAAGTCGGTAAGTTGTTTTCTACTGCTTTAACGTTAAAGACATAGGGAGTCGTCGACGTTATTGACGCCATGTTGAGTAAGAGAGTCTTTGTTTTGGTATGGGGCCAGAAAACATGACCTAATAGCCTCGGTTTTATTATTTAAAACCCACTTATATTAGTAAAACATTATAAAAATGACATGCAATTCCGAACTAACCGAAAATGTACCTTTTGGATGCGTAACAACCGTGAAGAAGTTGAGCACAATGGAGGAAGATTACGTTAGGTGTTGTTTATGTAATACCGTGTTCACAAAATATTTCGTAGTAAAAATATACCATTGCTTAATATATCATGCAACTTCATTTTATTGTTTGACCCTAACATATTTTTCACTTTTGCCGTTTTCACTCATTGTTTTACACTATAACGTTAGTTTAGTTAGTAATGCAATATTCGTGAAGAAAATAAGTGTTGTTACATATTTTATAAAAGGAAAGTTAAGTTAAACAATGATATCGTTTTCTTTTGTTAGATTCACGGCTTCTAGAGCACCGTGCGCCGAGGTGAATTCATGTTCAGCTCGGTTACACGACAAAACAACGCTCATTGGCACATGAAAACTTCAGATCTTGCTGGACATAGATGTGCAGCGAGAAGTAGATCAACTACTTCGAGGACCTGGAGCCCGATCGGCGAAGAGAAATTAAAAAGTGAAGAGAACCACGCACTCAACTTTTCTACAACAGAGAGGTAAGCAGAGGAAGCGAGTGGGGGATGGGCGGGGCGGGCTGGCTGTCTCGGGCTGCACGTAGCCCTTTGTTATTGTTAGCCTGCAACACGGGAAGCTTAATTATTATTTTAAGCCTGTTTTAAACCAGTTGGCTCCATTTAACCGTTGTAATTCAAATATGTATTTATTTCTCTTTCATTAAACAATTTTTTTTTTGTCTTCTGATAGGTGACATCCAATCAAAGCAGTATGGGAGGTGGTGAGAGATACAACATTCCAGATCGCCCAGCACCCAAGAAGAGCCACCCGATTAGCAGGGGCAAGCAGAGAAGTCGAGACCAGAATGGAGTGGTGCATTCCGCCGCCTCAGGAGCCTTAGGGGTGCCCCATCACTACAGCCATCGCAGGGGTGAGAAGGGCACCAGCTATTCGTGGTCTCCTGAGGCGTGGCAGGCCGTGTCTGTAGACAAGAAAAATGCCTCAGTACGTTTTGCCACACCTTATGATCAGAACTGGGAGGGTACGGTGTCCCATCTGAACAAACTTTTGTCAGCTCAGTGTGGTCAGAACTATGCTGGAGCCAAGTTTAGTGAGCCCCCATCCCCAAGTGTGCTACCCAAGCCCCCGAGCCACTGGGTGTCTCTTCCCATGGGCGTATGCGATCATCGTGAGATGATGACCTTTCAGTTAAAGAGCCTTCTGAAGGTTCAGGCCTAGAGGGTCACTCACTGCTGCTCTCTTAAGCCAATATATGAACGAAGGCTCCGCTTCTGCATCTCGCCCTCCTCTTGAACGCTCCAGCTGCGTAATATATATTTTACAGCTATTTTTAGATTTGCATCTTAATAAGGTGACGATCATTTGGCAGGCAGATGTTTCTTCTAATGTTCACCACCAAACTTTAAAAAAAAAAAGCAAACCGCTCCAATGGTTATTACGTTGCTGAAGCCTTAAGGGGGGGCGGTCGAGAAGTTTTAGTGGAGCCTTATGCCATGACAAATAATGAACTGGATGTCCTCCTTAATAACTCATTGCTCTGTTATGCACATGTTTTGTTTTGTTCTGTTTTTGATGGCTGTTTGTGACAGTCAGTGTGTTTTTTCTTCTCAACTAGGCCTAGGAGTAGACAAAATCCACACCATTTCCTTTGCATTGTTTTTCGCTTGGTGATGTTTGACGCCGTACTCTGCTTGAGTTTTAATCATGCAGGGAGCGTCGGATACCTCTTGGTGCTAAGCACAGCAGCATGTGTAGCGTTATAGTGCATACTGCATTTCCAGGTATCTATTTTTATTTAGCTTTTGGGAAGACAAAGCCACTCGACTTCGTTCTGCAGGGAGATCTAAGCGAACAGAATACGAAGGGGAACAAGCTTAAGTGAACATGGGTCATTTGACTAACCTCAAACCTAATGAGGTGGCACAACGGACCTTGTGCTTTCAACACCTGTACTTTTGTTTTTTTTAATAGCGCTGTGCGCATTGCACTATAGGTGTTGAAATTCGCTAAGGTTCACAAGCTCTATTGCAGCGTTAAACTTTCTTTTTTGCATCCCTTGTGTTATAGCTTAGAAAACGTGTAAAAGTGTGATTTTTAATGTTTACCAAAGCTAAGAAATCGGCAATTTTCTGTTGGAACCTCCCCTTGTTTGACCAGATCTGGTTACAAGTGCCATAAATCATCGGGTAAGGCATTATAAGCGTATATATCAAGGTTTTGGTTGACAAATCATTTTTGGAATTCATTTCTTTTTATATATATATATATATATATAATTTTTTCCCCCTTTTTACTATGCTGTGCTTTTGAAATGATCACAGAGCAAACATGCAGAGGAGGGTTATGATGCGAGAACATAGGAGGAATGTTTTCTGTGGTCTTGTCTCATAGCCTTGTTTGCTCTGTGGTTGTTTCAATACAAGCATTATGTTATCAAATGTGTGTATTATGGCACGGGGGAACTGAGATATAGGGCGCAAGTCCAGCGAGGACATGTTTACATTGTTTGTTTTATAAGAAGGCAGGCGGCCGACATTATACACACATACTGCCCTTTCTCACTTGTTGTTGTTCTTGCACTGCTGTTCATTTTTGTTCAAACGTTTCAGACAATGTTGCTCTTTCAACCGAGGATATGTGATGAAGCACCCCTTCCCACTTAGTAATGAGTGTGGTGGAAACTACCTCTCTTGCAGAACGTGATGTTAATAGCTATCTTAAAGATGACAAAACAAAGCTGATGAGTTTTGATATGTGTAATAGAGCCATGTAAATAATGAAATGTATAAAATGTTGTAGCATATTGTACATTTGTGCAGGATTGTTTGAAACCTGCAGATAAAGTATTTTTAGTAATAACACTGAATGTAAAAGTCATGCTAAGGACGTGGCTTGTTTTAAAAATGCTGAAGAATATTTTGTTTAAAAAAAAAAGAGAAAAATTTTGCATATAGTGCTTCAAAACCCCTGCACTGTGTGACTTGTTGCCAGTGATCTTGCACATAATATTTTTATTTTGTATAATGCACCATGTAGGGGCAGAGCGAGCTTTAAGTGCAAGTAAAAAAAAGAAAGAAGAAAAAAAAAACATTTTGAAATTGAAAGGGACTTTTATACATTTTGATTCTTGAGTTGCCTATGCAAATAGATTTTTATTTTTTTGCATTGATAAAACCCTCATTATTTTTCCCCTTTTCCAGAGACCATAAAGCAGTGTTGCATTTGCCCCGAGTCATTGGTCTTTCCTCTGCAGACCAATGTTTGAAGCCAGCAATGCTGTGTTTTACCTCCCAGAATGCCAGATGAAATTTTAACTTTTTTTTTAATTTTTATTTTTTTTATAAAGTAAAATGTGAATTATTTTAATGGAATGTGTAAAAGTCCTTTTCCTAAATTTGGTTATCTTAAACAATTGGCTATGAATTTATCCCAACCTTTAAAATGTCACTTAAAATGGAAACTGAAAGCCCTTTTGGAAAGATTTGAACTAAAATTGTACTCGAAGACTGTTTAATTTGGTTGTCTAAAAAAAAAAAGAATAAAATTCCTTCCCTTTCCCCCTATTACTGTCTTTGTGTGTGCTGATTTTAATCTGTACGAGTTTAACATTTGGAAATGGATTGATGTTAGTCTTTATTGCCATTTTAAAGGGTTACAAATACATGAGCAATAGCTGATGAGTAATGAAGTACAAATATTTGTTTTTGCCAATAATCTTAAATGCTGCTACTACTGTCAGTTCGAGCAGCAGGGCACGTAGAACAACTTGACACTGTGTATTGGACTTCGGCCCAGAGTTTTGAAACCATTTACTGTGTGGCCCATGAAACTGATTATCTATTTAGACCAAACACACCCATTGGCTATGTTTTATAACAGTGGTTTATCGTGACATGCCATTAACGAACCAACTTTTTAAAAAGAATAGTAGAACATGTTTGTTATTTGGAAAGATTTTAATATGCTTAGGGACTTTTTAAACATTTATATTTCATTATTACAAAATAACAATAATAAAGGCTGACTTGTGAAAAAAGTTAAACCAAAATAAAGAGATGGAAAAAAATTGCACCATATAAAAGGCAGGAAATGAATGGTTGGTGTTTGGCCGGAAACATGAATAAGAGATCTCTGCTTAAGATGGCATGATTGAAAAACCTTGCTCGTTTAAAGCCAAGTTTATTACAAACAAAATCCAGGCCACAGGGAAACTCGTTTGTACGTCTTACACTAGTTCGCAATGTCAATACATATACCAGTGATAATATTTTCAGTTGTTACCAGTCTGCCAGCTTGCAGTATTTGATTTACTCTGACAGCAGCAGAACAAAAGGTCTAAATAAAAATATAACTGCTGTAAAGAATACATAATTATAATAAATCCGGAGGCAATACCCTAGAGGAAGTTCAGCTCATCCTTAGCTCGTAGCCTGTGGCTATTCAAGCAAATGCCGGGCAAATAACGTATTTTATTAATTCGCTTAACGTCGCTTTGGAAATGAAAGTGCGCAACGTCGAATGCAGTGGTTTTTGTTTTGTCCAGCAGCACCCTCAGCTGGCAGTATTGATAGGTTACTGGTTTCGGTGACGCAGACACAATAAGAAACCTTTTTAATATTTTACATTTTACATTGAATTCAAACCACATAATACAGTCTGAATAGTGTTTTTTTAGTTAATAGTAACGTTAGAAGTAGGTATTACAAACTCTTTAGTTTGTAATCCACAATTGATTAAAACACTGTGTATTTTAAAATGGCTGTATGGATGTGTATAGTTAATATTGTGGAACAAAAAGCGAAACATTTTCAGTGAGGTTAACTACAGGTCTTATTTCACTCAAATTGAAAATCGACCGTAAAAAATGATTTCCGGGGTTTGCGCACAATGCCACTCCAGCGCAAGACGGGAGCTTTTATTATGAAAGAGTGACGTTTTTTTGTTTAACCAGGAACTCCTGGCGCATGCGTAGAACGAAGCGTTTAACCTGTCATAGACTTTAATCAGAAATGGTTTCATCCGCAGAATGTCAACGCTACCTGGACTGATGTCAACATTTACGCTGCTGTATAACAAATGGCTTTACTAAAAGTAGACATGTGATCTCGCCAGAGGCATCCGGGAAAGCGTTTCTTGCTGTCAGTATACACACCACCGACGTCGCATCTGAGCGTACATCGTTCACAACCTATCCATTCAACCATACACCCATCTATCCATCCAATTGCCCACACGATTATCAAAAACAGCCATCCCCTCACAGCTGAGACCTGCTAAAAAAATCGCCGTCCGACTGAACGGTAAGCAGCAGCAACCCCACTGAAGTGGATCCGCTAACGTTACTCTATAGCGAGCCTACAGTAGCTTAGCAGTTAGCGTGTGTTCATGACACTTGATCGTGTTTGGTGGGTTATTATGTCCGTGTGTGGGTGATATCGTACCGAGTGGAAAGCTTTGAAGATATGTTTACCATGAATCACTCATTCGTTATTATCACACTAGGAAATTGTTTAGTAGGACCTCACAGGGGCCTTCTCATCACAATGGTCCCTTGTTCCTTATCAGCTGATCATATGAATTGACAAGCAGCCTGCCAAATGCATCGAGTCCATGTACAATTTGTTGAATTTCTGAATTTAGTTTAATTCAGCTGAGCAACTCGGTAGTACCTTATCCAAGATGAATTTCCTTTCGGGGACAAATAAAGTTTATCCTATCCTATCCTAAAAAATGTGAAGGATTTCAAAAGATTTCGGATTGATCTGTTTACGATCTTGTTTTGGTTTTGACTATATACATGTGGGCTGTTATGGATCTTAAAGGGACAGTTCACCTCAAATACTAATTCTGTCACCCTCGTGTATTGCAAACCTAACACAAAAGGAGAATGGTGAGCAGAACGACAGCATAGGTCACCATTGATGTTTATTATGTAGAAAATGACAGTGAATGATGACTGAGATTGCTATTCCTATTGTTTGGAACAATACAGGATGAGGAAGTGATGGTTTTTAAGATCGTTTTTATGCATTTTTTTCATTTATATTGTAGTTTTTTGAAAAGAATAACGAGAAATAACAACTGCAGATTACAGTGCAGTAAAATAGGAATGCACTGATTTAAAAAAAAATTTCTAGCCAGTGCTATATTGTTATTGTTTGCCCTTTTTTATAGCTTTAAGCGGCTCACCTGCCACTGAGTCACACCTGTTAATAATTCAACAACCTCTCACAGTGTCTCCACCACTGACAGTGAGCTCTACTAAAGGGCCGCTGCATTTGGTTGAGTGTAAAAATATTCCACACAGTGAAGCTTAAAAAGATAGCTCACCTAAAAAGGGAAATTCTGACTCAAGTTGTTCCAAACCTGTATGAATTTCTTCTGTTGCGCAAAAAGGAAAGCTAAAGGAAGATGGTAACCACTGACTTCCGTAGTATTGACAAAATCCTACCGAAGTCATTGATAATCATTTTTCAAAATAGCTGCTTTTGAGACTTACAGGTTAGAAACAACACAAGTACGTGATGACAATGTCTTTCAATCTTGAGTATGCTGGAATCTTGGCGCTCACACCTTGTTTTGTATCATCAAGCATGTGATCTATGTTGAGTGTTACTCGAGTACACTCCTTTTGATTGATTTTTTCTCTCTCTGTTCCTTTACACTGAAGGTGTGATGTTTGTACATGACCTCGGAGTTGGCTTTTAGTCCCACTGTGTAGGACGATGAACGCAGAGGAGTTGGAACTCCTCGGTGACTCGAAATACAGAAACTATGTGGCAGCGGTAGATAAGGCCCTTAAAAACTTTGAGTACTCCAGCGAATGGGCCGATCTGATCTCAGCGCTGGGGAAGCTCAACAAGGTCTTTTTCTACACCTGTTTGATCACATTTATAACCTTCCCCAAAAATTGGGCACTTGTTTTACTGATCTTGATTTTCTGTTTTTTGTGGACAGGTCTTGCAAAACAATGGTAAGTATCAAGTTGTGCCTAAGAAACTGACTATTGGAAAGCGTCTGGCTCAATGCCTCCACCCGGCGCTGCCCAGCGGGGTTCACCGCAAGGCACTGGAGACCTACGAAATCATCTTCAAGATCATTGGACCAAAGCGCCTGGCAAAGGATCTTTTCCTTTATAGGTAGTGATATTCCAAGATTGATTTTTCTGCTAGAGTGACTTTTAGTGCCTAATATATTCCTTTTCACCCTCCTCCTCAGTTCTGGCCTCTTCCCTTTACTATCCAATGCTGCTATGTCTGTGAAGCCAGTATTACTTGGGTTGTATGAGACCTACTACCTGCCCTTGGGAAAGACTCTTAAACCAGGCCTGCAGGGACTTCTGACCGGTGTACTGCCTGGTCTGGAGGAGGGCTCAGAGTATTATGACAGGTAAAAGAAAAGATTTTTAAGCTAGAATGTACTACTTTCAATTTTATTGTCCTGTATTAGTCTTCTGTTCTGTTCAAGGCTATATATATTTGAGCAAAACTAAAGTAATAACAGTTGTTTAAAATAGATGTTTTCTGTTTTAATATATAATTTGTAATGTAATTTATTCTAGCTTTTTTTTAATTACGGATGTCAAAGATAGTAGTGCTGTGTAATATTTTTGTGGAAACCATGACAAACCTATTTTTCACGATTCCTTTCATGGGTAGAAGTTCAAAATAACTTTTCACACTGTTTATTGTCACATGGGGTATATTTAATGCATAACTGCTGATTAAAACAATTTCACTCAAAAAAGGAATTCATGCTGACCCCAAATCTTTGAATAATATTGTAAATTCTAATCATTTCTAATATTAATAATATATTTATAAATGAATAAATAAATGTTACATTTCTGAACTTTTAAGGTATTAATAGGTATTGATTCCAGCCAAAATGCATCCAGCATTAACTAATATAGATAAACATGTCTCTTGATAAATCGTGCATCTCTAATCTTAATCATATTTCATCTGTTGTCCAAAGGACCAATACCCTGCTAGAAAAGGTGGCAGCAGCAGTGGAGCAGCCGGCCTTCTACAGTGCCCTGTGGGGCAGCATCCTCACAAGCCCTGCTGTGCGCTTACCCGGAGTGTCCTTTGTCTTACTTCATCTTAACAGAAAACTATCCATGGAGGACCAGCTGTACATCATTGGCAGTGACATCGAGCTGATGGTACACTGATTAATAGACATAATGCAAACAAAACAGGCATAAATAATGAATGATTCAAACTTTAGAAATTTTTAATTTGTTTTTTCATGTTTATATCATTGTTTTTATCAGGTGGAAGCAGTCAGCACATCTGTACAGGATTCTAGTGTGCTAGTGCAGAGGAGCACACTGGATCTCATCCTGTTCTGCTTTCCCTTCCACATGAGTCAGGTAACGATACTGATTTATTTAATCTTTCACCTTTAGTTGTCCCGATGCTAGAAACAGTTCTCTCTGTGTTCCATCTTTGTTGCTTTCAGGTGGCATTTTACGACCTGAAAAATTGATATTTGTAGATTTGAATTAGGAGTTATTCACTAATCACAAAATAGAAATGTTAGCATTTGACACAGAAACACTAACATTATACTGTAACTGTGTGATTCATTTCAGGCAACACGTCCAGACATGATCAGAATTCTGTCTGCAGCTCTTCATGTTGTTCTAAGAAGAGACATGTCTCTGAACCGTAGACTGTATGCCTGGCTGCTGGGTGAGATATTGACACTTCACACAAACTGTATGCCATCCCTCCTTTTAATTTTCCCCCTGTTTTAAATGATATGGCATTCTTTAGTCATCTTTTCCTTGTGTTTGCATATAAAGCAGTTACACAACCAAAAGTTATAAAAGTTACTATTGTTTTATATAATATTTTAATATATTTTAAAATAGTATTTATTCCTGTGTTGAGAATAATTTTCAAGCAGTCATTTTTCCATTCTTCAATGCCATCTGATCCTTTAGAAATCATTCTAATATGCTGATTTGGTGCTCAAGTCACATTTCTTATTATTATTGATGTTAAAACAGTTGGGCTGCTAAGTATTTTTTTTTTTTTTTTTTTGGTTGACCTTATTTTGTCTTTTACTTGCTGTCATATGCTGTGGATGAACATTGCGGTAAGTTAATATGTCTGCAAATATCATGTTATTATATTTTCATTAACTCGTTCTCATTTATTTCCTTGTATCTCTGTAAGCAAGCAATAATGATTCCAAAAATGTAACCTCTTTGTACTCCTGTCAGTGTGCAAACTGTGTGCTTGGTGGTCTTTTCAGGCTTCGATAACAATGGTGTGAAAGCAGGCCCTCGCAGCACCCGCCTCAGTAATCCAGAAGAGCATGTCACGCACTACTTCAACACTTACTCCAAGGATATGCTTGTACAGGTAAGGTTAAAAAAAAGTTCAAAGCACAATATAAAGTCCAAAACAGTGAGAGTGTTACTTGTTATTTAATGTAGCATTTTGGGTGCGATCCAGATTGTCTTAAATTAAGAAGGATTCATGTGGTTCATTTTGTTCTTTTGGGCTCTGAGCATCAACGGGACATCAGAAGTCCCTGGTGCTCACAGTACTCTAAACATATATTTCCAAACACAGAGAAATCAAAAACTTCAAAAGTTCTCTTTCTTGTTTGTTTCCTTTTGTTGCAAGATCAAACCGTTTTTGTTATGTCTGCAGTGGCACACAGGTGCATGCACACATTTTGTCAATAAGCCACTCTGTGAGCCTTCACTTCTCTCCATGTGGTCTGCATGCATGGTTTAGCTTGCAGCGAGACACTGGTCTCAGTGCAGGCACAGACAGAGCTGTTCAGTGCCATGCTTTTAAACCGTTCTTCTACCCCTGGGGTTGAGTTTGGGGCTTCCGCAGGGGGAGTTTTGTTTTTGGCATTTTCCTCTCTTGTTTTATTGGAGGGGGAATTGTTTGATTGCTCGCCATCTGGTTTGGACCACTTGTTGGATCTCGCTTGTTTGGGAAGTAGGTTATTGCAGGGACCGTCTGTTCCTCTGTCTGTGCAGGCATGCGTTAGACCAAGTGTGAAGTCCCTAAAGAGCTGAAACCCACACACTTGCACAGGCATTCACAGTATAATGGAGATAACTTTTTTCTCAATGGTACTGCAGAGGAATCTATCTTTGGTACTTTTGTTACATTTAGATTTTTAATTTTTAAATGCATGTTATAGATCTTGTTTTACAGTGGTTGCACAAAATATTAGAACACTGGTATTTGGTATAAAATATATAATTTCTCACCCTCATGACGTTCCAAACCACTAAGACCCTTTATCTTTGTAGCACAGACTTAGGTATTTTTGATCAAATCTGATCAAATGCAACAGCAATGTTCCCAGGTCCAGAAACATGGCAGGGGCATCTGTAAAATAGTTCAGCTGTATTTTTACGAAGCTTTGTGAATAGGTTTTGTGCACAAAGAAAACAACGATAACATCTTCTCCCCCTGTTACTGTCTTGTCTTCTGCCATTTTGAAGAGTACCCCAGAACATAATCTACGTAATCAGTGTTGTTTATGTTCAGCATGCACTTGTCTTTCATTTCAGCTTTTAAGAACTCTAATCATTTACTTATTAACACTGATTAAATGAATCTTTAGCAAAGATCTGTTTTCACAAATCGTACACTATTGTTTATTATTACTGGCCAAGATTTTATTGCCTGTGCATTCCTAAAGTTGTCTGTCTGTGTGTTTGTAGGCCATGGTGGGGATCTTGCAGGGGAAGGCTAGAGGAGGGGAGGAGGAGAGCGTCCTGATGCATGACTTAAAACCGTTTCGCATTCTTATCAGCCTTCTTGACAAACCTGAGCTGGGTACAGCCATTACTACATGATGTCTATTGTACACAAATGCTTAGACTCCCAGAAAGTGCTTGCAATCACCTTGATGCCTTTTTGTCTGCTTTATTTAGGCCCAGCAATCTTAGAAGATGTTCTGATTGAAGTGTTTCGCACCCTTCACACTCAATGCCGGGCCGAGTTGGACCTTCAGAACCAAAACCCTTTCAGCAAAGACCAAACTCAGCTTAGCAGGTCCGCACTAATACTTTTTACAGTTATGTATTGTATTACAATATTTTCAGTGTAAATTGATCTTCTGTGGTGGTGTTTTTCAGCAAACTCAGAGAGAACAAGAAAACGGCAGAGCTCATTAAAACTGCCAACCTTTTGTTTAACTCCTTTGAGCCCTACTACATGTGGGACTATATTGCACACTGGTTTGAGGAGTGCTGCAGGTGTGTGTGTGATATTGGGAGAAAAATATAGTGTATTTTTATTCCATCCTTAATTAACCTCTTTCTCTATTTTTTGTAGGTGGACTCAGAGCAGTCATAACCCTGGAAAAACGTTGAGCTCTGAGACCTCAGCACGCTCATTGGTTGAGTTCTGTGAGCTGGTGGACTTCTTGTTGGACATTGTATCTTTGGTTGGTAAACTTTAGACTAAAAATAATTATTTAGTAATTGAAATGTTTAGATTACTGCTTTATTATTCCCATTATGCATTTTCTACTTTTTTTAAAAGAAAAAAAGTGACTTTTTGATAGCTAGAAACAGTTATTAGATTTACATGGTCTAATCTCCATTCATGTTTCTTTATGTTAGTTAAAGGCAACTAAACTACATTTTAGTCATACTTGGATTGTCTTAGAATCACAGCTTAGATATTTTCTACATGTGTACAAATTTTCATGTGTGTTGATGTCCTTGTGAAAGTTTCAAGATCATCTTGGTCTTAGTTTCTCTAACACTGGTTGCGAATGAGCCAATCAGGGTTTCTGAAGTGTGTTTTCTGGCCTCTGCTCTGCTCGCTTCTGTCTGTCTGAAAATCTCTGCTCTCTTTTTCTTCCCTCGAAGCCTACTAGAAGCATGAGGGTTATCTGCCAGGTACGGTACTGCTCTTACTTGCCTCTTCACCTCACCTCACCTTCACTTCACTCTAATTATTTGTCTACCTTCCCAGAAACATCCATATTAAAGTGCCTTTAATCACTTCAGGTTTTTTATTTCCTTCTCCATGCTTACTTAAAAAAATAAATAAATCCTGCATCTCACTCTTGACAATACACACCACTTAAGCTTCACATCGCTCACCTACTCTGACCTGATATGCCATAAAAACAGATTATATTTAAAATGATATATGATAACCTTAAAATAATTGCTTATGTTTATCTATGGATGTTGCGGAAGGTAGAACCATAAACTTGCATGTGCTCACCAATTAAAAAGCTTGTTACTCCTTTTTACTTTACACATTAAGCCTAAATTGTTCTTTTTTGCCGTTGCAGTTTTGTTGACTGTCACTCGTAATGTATAGTACTGACTGTAATGCAGGGATGGGCATCCAGCTAGCTTAATATTAACTAAGAACTGAAACTCACTCCTGTCTTTTTTGGTTTGTCTAGGAGACATACATTGAGATCCAGACAGAGCACCTACCTCAGTTGCTGCTTCGGATGGTTTCTGCTCTTACCACACACCTGCAGGCCCTGGGTCTGAGAGAGCTCACCCACTGTCTCCGCCTCTGCTCGAAGATCCTCAGCAAAGTCCAGCCCCCTCTGGTGTCACCACTTGCACTGCCCTCTGGTCCATCAACTACCCCTTCAGCTAGAGACAAAGATGAGAAAAGGGTGAGAGCATGTTCAGTGAATACATACACCTAGCCAATTCACATTTATGACTAGCTTTCTGTATAAATTACATATTTATCAGTACGTTATTAAAGCATACTTGTGCTAAGTTTACACAGTCATGGGAAAAACTGGGGACAAACCTTGAAATGGCTTAAAACTTTAAATAGAATTGAATTATTTTCTAGTTCCTGGCAGCTCTAAAATATTTCACCATCATCTAGAATTTTTTAAAATGTGCTATATTGAAAATGATTTTCATAAATCTGTATCCATTAATTATAAGGGTTCCTACAGTCATGGAAAACCTAGAAATATATATGGGAATTTTATGGAAATATGGGAAAATTGTGATTTCCATGCATGAAAAATAAGCGCTAAACTAAACAAAAATAATGAAAAACAATTTATTAATGAAAAACAAGTAGTTTTAAAATTTACTATCCAGTAATCAAGCCTGCAGGTAAGGGGAAGATCGCCCTCTTTTTACTGTCATTTATTTAACATTTTATTGTGAGAATTAAGAGGTTTCAGTGAACCTCTTAAGTAATTACTTATTAGTATTTTTAAATGTAAGTGTCAGCTGTTTACACTTCCCTTCATAACTAAAGAAATTAATCAAAAGAAAATAAAACAATACTATTTGAATTTTATTTGCTTGGGAAGCTTTTATTCAAACCCAACTAAGGAAATACATTGGCGCGAGTGCACAGAGTGTGATGCTCGTCTGAAACATAAATCTTTGACTCTCATCTCTCATGCCCTGTGGTTCATGTTCAATTTGTTCAGGCTTTCCTCACAGGGAATATGTAGTGTAGATGAAACAGTGCTTAATTGTTCAGAGTTCAGTGCTGAAATGTCCTGTTTTCTACTCTGACTTTGTACATCACTCAGTACTTTATCTAACTGCCAATATCAACAGTACTTTGTCTACTTAGAATATCTCTAATTGTTTTGAAAATAGTCTCTACAGCATTAGTCTGTTAAAGACAAGCCAATATGGCCTGTTTGCTATACAAGCACTGGCCTGGAAACAACCATCCTTTTGCCTGATGGTGTGTGTCTTCGACTGACTCCCTGCTATGGGGCCAATAGACAGGATGGTCCTCCCTCATCACATAAGTTTGTTAAGGTGTGTGTGCGCCCTGACCTGTTTGCTACCTTACTAGGACTATGTGTCTCTATCTTAAGTGGAGTTTTATCGAAATTAATGCCAGACTCCCTGGATGGTGCCAGCATGCAGGGAGAGAAAGCGAGGTTATAGCGATGAGACGTTCATGCACAGCTGAGTTCCCCTCTCTAGTGGGAGCCAAGTCTAGCCTCTGAGGCCCAAGAGTCTGTCATTTCCACTCAGGTGAAAATGGCCTCCAACCTCTCAAGCTCTCGCCTTTTCCTCCTCTGGGGCTTATGCAGCACACTGTTTGCCACCTGAGTCAAGCTCTGTGCTGCTACACGGTTCTGGGATTGGAACCACTTAGTTGTGGATGTCTGAGTGTTTTATAGCTAGACTACAGTGTGTTGGAAAAGTGTAGAGAAGTGCGAGAGATGTGTTCTGGGCAAGAAATGGCCTCTGATTTGAAAAGCATAGAAATCCTTTCAGCAGTAAATTATGTCTCTGTGAGTATATAATAATATATTTTCAATAAGATTCAATGAGGAAAAAGAAACATAATAAAAAAATGGATATGTGATAGATAAGAATTTGTCTAAGATATAATACTTTATTTTAAAGGGTTCAATTTAAAATTGTAAGTTTTCTTGCAAACAGTTAAGGATAGATTTGTCTGGAAGCTAACTAACCTCTGGCTTCACAGAGATGGCTTAAGGCTAGTCCCAGACTAAAATGCATGTTTCACTTAATTTAACAACTTTGACTAAAGTTGTTCATATTTTGCACTGTGGTGTCTGGCTAGAAACCAATGGATATAAACTTTATCATTCCCTGTCTATATCAGACCCTACCAGTCACCCTTGAAGTCTCTGGAAGCACTGATGTATTTGATGATGGTGAGAATGCTTCTAGCAGCCGGTTGTCAGAAAGTGGATTCACTGACTTCATACAGTACCAAGCAGAACGTGGGGAGCAACCTGATAACATGCAGCATCCCGAAGATGGTGCATCCAGCCCTGAAGATGTACCTATTCAACCCAACAAATCCGGGCTAAGTAGTTCAGCCCACATCAAGCCCCAGGAAAAGCCAGTGATGCAGTGCTGCCTTGAGCATTTCCAACAGTTTCTTTCGTGCCTGGTGAGGCTTTACATTACCCCAGGTGGTCAGACAGAGGCAGGGAAGAGCTTCTGTGCAGAAATGGACACTGTAACTGTGGTGGCTGAGAAAAGACGCACAAGTGGGTTTGAGGAGCAGATGACTTCTGAGCAGATGGAGTGTCTGGATGCATTCACTGCTGCCTGCCAGCTCTTCCTGGAGTGTTCTAGTTTTCCAGTCTACATTGCTGAGGGCAACCTAAAGTCATCTCCCACTAGAGAGGAGCGGGCAGGTAAAAATCACTTTCTCTTGCCATTTCTTTACTTTTACATTTTGGTAAGGTGTGACTACGACATTCCTTTTGCTTGACTGCCACCCTGAAACATAAAAAATGTGTCGGTTATCACTTACTCCTTGCATAATTGCACTGTGCTTTTTCACATGGATTTATGCAAAGGGATTCTGAAGCAATAAATGAGTACAATTTATATAAAAAACAGGCTTTGTTTTACACTCAAAATCCTTATTTTTTAGCACATTTGTATTGTTCCAATGCTTGGCCGACAGGTGACAGTGTTCAGCCAGCGTTGTGGCTTCAAACCCTGATGGATGCGTGCTGTTCAGCTGTTGATTTCAGCATTCAAGCGGTGGCTATCTCACTTGTAATGGACCTTGTCGGACTCACACAGTCTGTAGCTATGGTGACAGCTGAGCGTGTGGCAAGTCCAGACTCGGGTCAGCCAATGAGTCCGAGCCAGGGGCGTGTTGCAGTGGTGATTCGACCGCCACTCACACCGGGTATCTTAAAGTACATTGCAGAGAAAACCAGTTTCTTTAAGGTGTGCATTATTTCCTTACTCATTTGCATTCTTTTGTAGTCTCTCCTTCTATATTGATCTCCGTCTCAATTATTTCCTGTAGAGTGTAGCCCTTATCTTATGGGATCAGCTGGGAGAGGTGACCCCCCAGCACCACAAGCGCAGCGTGGAGCTCTTTTACCAGCTGCACAATTTGGCTCCCTCACCCAGCATTTGTGAAGATGTCATTAGCCAGCAGCTCATGCACCGTGACAGGGTCAGTCATACATGCACCCCACAGACACCCATCAAATAATTGGCATAAAGTTGCATGCACAGATTTGTTTTCTCATCTATTTCCAAATTTTATTGTAGAGAATACGTCTGGAGGCTCATGTCAAATTTTCAGTTCTTTGGCACCTAACCAGAGACTTGAATATCACCAAGTCCTCCCCTTTCAATCGGACCTTTGACAGGTAACAACACCTCTATGGTAGATGAAGTATAAATGTACAAAAACAATTCAGCAGTCACTTCGTTCTCTTCCTCTTGTAGGTCTCTGTTTATCATGCTAGACAGCCTCAGTTATTGGGATGGATCTGCAAGTGCCGTTGGCAGGGCCTGGCTGAACCAGGTCTTGCAGAGACATGACATAGCCCGCGTGCTTGAACCGCTACTGCTTTTGCTGCTGCACCCTAAAACCCACCGTGTATCCATACAACGGGTTCAAGCACAGCGTCAGTGGACCCAGGTCTTTCCCAGCCCACCGGAACAAGAGTCCTCTGAACCTATCTATATGAGGGATATGGGCTGTACCGAAAGTAAGAGGGTTCTTCTAACAATTTAAATAGATTTAGCATGTGTTAATGCTAACAAACATGCATTTGTCTCCTCCACAGATTATAACCATATATCAGGGGATGGCCACAGGGGTGTCCTGGCGTGTAGCAGATGCCTCCCATTGGATGATATGGAACCCTTTAGTCTCACAGTTAACCCTTTGAGTGACAGTATTTCTCTCTTGAGCCTCAGCAGTGAGAACCTGCAGCTCTGTGGTGAATATCAACCTCCTGATCAGCAGGGGGACCCCCAGAGCTCAGATTCGAGTGGCTCTCAGTCATCCACCATAGACAATGGCAGCTTTGATGAAGTGGAAGGAGGTGGTAGCACTGTTAATATATCTGATCCTGTACTTTGTCAATCTGTTTCATTAGAGGAAGAATCCTTGCACAAAGCAGTGTCTGCTGTGCTTTTTGAGATGGTGGACAGGGTGGTGCAAATGGTGGAGAAGGAGACCCCTGAGACACCATCTCCTGATGGCTGGCCTCAGACAGACTCTGACAGTTCCAACTCGTCCACCGATATGTCCAATAGCCCATGCATCACCCTTGCCCCCTTCTCCAACACTCAACCTAAAACGCTTCCAGAACTTGTTGCAGGGGGAACCTTGGAGTTCCTGGCTGTGGCTTCAATTGATGCTTCCGGGGAAGAAGAGCATCGGGAAGGCATTGCTCGCCATAGCTCTTCTCCTTCGATCATTATGCTGCCTGATGGTGGCGTCGGTGCTGCCGCTGAGCAGAGTCTCCAGGTTGATGACCCCCACCGTAAGCGCAGCCACAGCAGCACCCAGCTCAGCCTAAAAGGCAAGATTATGGAGCGTCTCGTTGACAAATCCCCAGGAGCCAAGCCCAAAATCAAAAAGGTCAAGAGGAAAGATGATGAGAGATGCAAGGCCAACCAGGCCGAGAAGAGCCGGCCACCTAGCATCTTCTTCGGTGACAGTCTAGACCTGGAAAACTGGTACAGCTGTGGGGAAGGGGAGGTGTCAGAGATTGAGAGTGACATAGGCTCACCCAGTGGTGGGGCTGCTGGTGGGACGGCAGGATCTCGCACTTCTGGGTCTCCTCCTCGTTTTAACATCCATCCCCTATACCAGCATGTGCTGCTGTACCTTCAGCTTTATGACTCTTCTCGGACTCTGCATGCGCTCTCTGCCATTGCAGCCATGCTTCGTGCTTCTCCAGCAGGATTTGTGAGTGCCATCTCCACCACCAGCATAAACAACACATACACGCCGCAGCTCTCTCTTCTGCAGAACTTGCTAGCACGCCATCGCGTCTCTGTCATGGGCAAAGACTTTTACTGCCCCATCCCGCAGGACTCGCACTCCCACACCTTCCGAAGTGCCATGTTCCTGGAGATCATCATCTCCCTTTGCCTCTATTTTCTGCGCAGCTATTACTCGGCCCATGTAGCCGCCACATCACAGGACCTGGCAGGCAACCATGCCATGCAACTGACCAGTGTGGAGGTGCTGACTTTGCTCTTCAGTGAGCTCGTCAAAGTCACTGGGGGCTCAGCCAAGGGCTTTGCAAGCTTTATTTGTGACGTTCTGTCCAAATGCAAAGTGCAGAAAGTAGTGCTACACTGTTTGCTTTCCACCATCTTTAGTGTGCAGAAATGGCATGAACACAGTGTCCGCGGCACTAATGTGGCTGCGGTTGAGGAGGGCCTTTCAGAAGACAGCGTTATCAATCTGTCAGAAGACCAGCTGGACAACTGCAGCGCCATACAGTCACAACTCCTGCGTCTGCTGCAGAGTCTGGTGGTGTTGGAGCACCGTGTGATGATCCCAGTGGAAGAGGGTGGCGAGGGAGGTCCGGGCTCCACTGGGTCTAGTGGAGGAACAAATGGCCCCGGGGCTGGATTTGAGCTGATTGGAGGCGAGGTAGAGCATGTCAACCCGCAACAACCTATGACTTCCTTGCAATACCTGCATGGGCAACCCATTACAGCTCAGGGCATGTTTCTGTGTGCTGTGATCCGAGCCCTTCATCAGCATCATGCTTGCAAGATGCATCCACAATGGATTGGCCTTATTACAGCCACTCTGCCATACATGGGAAAAGTCCTTCGCAGAGTAGTTGCATCTGTTACGCTTCAGCTGTGCAAAAACCTTGACAACCTTATCCAGCAATACCGCTATGAGACTGGCCTCGCGGACACCAGGTACTCATCCACTTAAGTTAGCGGGGAAACAGATTCATATAGCAAAGCATGTTATTATTTTAATCTTTAAACTGTTAAAAAAAAAAAAAGAGTATAATCACAAACTAATTGGTTATTTTGACTTAAAGTCATGTGATAGTTTATTTACATCATTATTTACACCAGAGGGCACTGTTTACCATCAGTTCCTCAGTTAGTGCCCTAAAATGTAGGGAGTGTAAAATAAATACTATGCACTTTGGAAGTAACACTTTGTGTAATGAAGAGAAATTCAATGTGTGTTTGTGTGTACGCTGTGTGTGTTTTTAGGCCCCAGTGGATGGCTCTGTGTATCCCTCCTGACCTGATTCTAACTGTACTAGAAGGAATGACAGCCATAATCCATTATTGTCTGCTGGACCCAACATCACAATATCACCAGGTGAGGGAGCTAGCTAGCCATGTTTGTGTTTCATGGCTCCTAAATGTTTAAAGGGTGAATGTAGGGGATAAAAGTAATTAAAAGAATGATAAAGATAATATGATGTGAATATATAATAATGAGTGCATAGTTGTTTTTGTAGTAATTATTGCTTGGGTGTTGGCTTTGAGTTTTTTATCTTTATGTGCATGTATTTTTCAGCTACAGGCAAATGTAGATCAAAAGCACCTTGCTGAGGCCCGTGCAGGGATTCTCTCCATCTTGCACACCATTATGTCCTCCGTAACCCTGCTGTGGGGTGTTCTCTATCTGGCTGACAGTTCTGACAGGCCAGCTGCAGCTTCTGCCTGCTCCACTTCCAATATCAACCTAGGATCCACAAAGGTACCCAGCGGAGACGGGACTTGTGTCCTGAGACATGTTGTTATTGTGTTTTAATGCTTCTTGTAGTCCATGTGTTTTGCTAACTGAAAGTGTTTTCCTGGGTTGTTCTCAGAATCTCAGGCAGCAGATTCTGGAGCTGCTGGGTCCAATCTCAATGAATCACGGGGCTCACTTCATGGCTGCTATTGCCTATGTGTGGAATGAAAGGAAGCAGGCTAAAACTTCATCCAGGAACAAGGTATGAGCTACACCAGAAGTCATTGTACCCTGACATGACAAAACAAACATGTTTCATCTGCGTGCCTGTTTTAGGTAATTCCCATAGCTAGTGAGGAACAGCTTCTTCTTGTGGAACTTGTTCGTTCGGTAAGTGCCATGCGAACTGAGACGGTAATACAGACAGTAAAGGAAGTCCTAAAGCAGCCCCCAGCCATCGCCAAAGAGAAGGTATAATAAATATATCCTGGGTACTGTCATAAATCCTCCCTAGTGACTTTGTCCAAACGCTCACCTTTGTCTGTCTTTTTTTCTTTTTTTTTTTTACAGAAGCATCTTTCCCTGGAAGTCTGCATGCTCCAGTTTTTCTATGCCTATGTGCAGAGGCAAGTAAATTATGTTAAGATAAGAATATGGCAAATGTATTCTTTAAATTACTCTGTCTTACTGTCCTTGTCTCGTCTTCTTTAGGATTCCAGTGTCTAGTCTGGTTGATAGCTGGCCATCACTCTTGGCATTGCTTAAGGACTCTGTCCAGCTTAGTCTGCCTGCTCCAGGACAGTTTCTTATATTAGGGTAAATGTTTTCTCACTAGCACAGCCATACTTTAGTTTTGAAAGTATATTCATGTACTATTTTTACGTGCAGTGGCAGATAAAAAAATGAGTGTGTCTAATAATAAATGATACAAAACCCTTTTATAAATACAGTTTACTTACAGGTTTCATTTTAAAAACAGTCCTGATCAAACTATGTATGACGATTATACATTTGGTCACTCAGGCTTAGATGTGTATTTATTAAAGGATGAAGAGTTTGTTAATAATGAATGATGTGTCAGTATGTGATTTTTAAAAAAAAAACATTTTGGAAGACTTTTTATGGAAAATTAATTGTCATGTTTTCTTTAGTGTATTGAATGAGTTTATTCTAAAGAATCCCACTCTGGAGAGCAAGAAGGACCAGCGTGAGCTACAGGTGAACCTTTACTCACTCTTTACTCTTACTTGCATTAAAAGTACAATACTTTTTGATTTTTACACGGTGCATGCTGTGTCTTATCACAATTGCTCAAATTAAAGATTAAAATGATTCCCCAGGATGTGACCCATAAGATCGTAGAGGCCATTGGCACGATTGCCGGCTCATCCTTGGAACAGACCACATGGTTGAGGCGAAACCTAGAGGTCAAACCCTCCCCTCAGATCATGGTGGAAGGGTCCAGTCTAGAGACTGATGTGGAAGGTCAGTGACTTTGTATTAGTGTTTATGTAAGGCATATCCCATGTACTTTGATTTATGTTAGCATTCACAATTAGGGCTGGGCGATATATATCAAACGATATATGGCGAGTCTCTCACTAACACTATGTGGATTTCAGATCTAATGCTCACAGTGATGGAGGCCTCCAGCTTCACTCCATCAGTGTACAGCGTTCACGCCCTCACATTGTTGGCTGAGGTAAACACAGAATGTTAAATCATGCACATTGAAAAAGCCAAATCTTCCAGATAACATTTATAGAGAAACTGGAATGTTGCATTAGTATCAAGCACACCAGGAACATTTACAGGTCACCAGAGGATGTGCTTTTTCCCATTCCCTGTCCTGCCCTACTTGTCTTGTATTCTCGCTTTGTTGTGTTCATTTGGTTTTCTGTGGATTGCATTAATGTGCTCATGTATGCATGGGTTGTCATTGCAGGTCTTGGCTCATCTATTAGATATGGTCTTCTACAGTGATGAGAAGGAGCGAGTGATTCCTCTGCTGGTCAACCTCATGCATTATGTTGTGCCCTATCTGCGTAACCATAGGTAGTTAGTCTTCAAAATCCAAAACTTGATGGGGAAATGGGCAAAAAAAAATTGGGCATAAAGTTGCTGAAGCTACTTTATTATCTTGGATTTTGTAATTCAAATATATCATAGGGATCATGATCTTGGTGTTTTGTCCTCTTTTCCGCCAGTGCTCACAATGCCCCCAGTTATCGTGCATGTATCCAGCTGTTGAGCAGCCTCAGTGGTTATCAGTACACCCGGAGAGCCTGGAAGAAAGAAGCCTTCGACCTGTTTATGGATCATACGTTTTTCCAGATGGACTCATCTTGTGTCAGCCAGTGAGTACTGTACAGCTCAACATGTCCTTTCTTGTCGCTGTGGTTTTACTGCCACTCACAGGGCATTGTGACCTCTAGTTGACCACATCTCTCTCTTTCAGCTGGAGAGCAATCATAGACCACCTGATGACTCATGACAAAACCACTTTCAGAGACCTGATGAGTGAGTCTTCCCTTCCCTTTCTACTAAATGGGCTTTCCAGCTGCGTCCATCTTGTTGCTTTATCGCCATCATCGAATTGATGTTTTTTGGAGTGTTGTAGAACTTGCTAACATTCTGTATATGTGCAGCCCGAGTGGCCGTGGCTCAGAGCAGCTCTCTGAGTCTTTTCACCAATCGAGACGCAGAGCTTGAGCAGAGATCCATGCTTCTCAAGCGACTAGCCTTCACCATCTACAGCAGCGAGGTGGACCAGTACCAAAAGTACTTGCCAGACATCCAAGGTACACACATTCATAGATTTCAATGAGGATGGTGAGAGATAGGAAAAATAAATTTGTTGCTTTTTCACTTGACTTCAACGCTTGGCTCTTTCCACACTATCAAAATCAAGGGCCGATGTCATACAGACTTGCTTGTAAAACTCTAGGGCTGTGTCCCTAGATATTTTGAGCACTTTGTTCTCTAGAATTGCTGCGGCATCCTCTGATGAGATACGGGAATTCATTTAGCATGACGCTCATAGTGTATAGGTATTCTCAAGTGGAGGTTGAGTGCACATTGGTTATACACTTATTATTGCAATGCATTATGGGATTGAAAAGTGCATTTATTAATGTCCACTATGGTTTTGGACACTACCACAGTTGGCTGCTCCTATAATTAATGCACCATTGAGGTATAGGCAGCAGTTTTGGACAATCGTGAAGACCTTGGTTTAGGTGTTTGGATTGGACCTAAAAGCAGGGTAGTGGACCTCCAGGAGCAGGATTGGACACCCCTGTTCAAAATGGATCTTTTTAATTTCTATCTGTCCCCAAGTTTTGATGTCCAAAGACCCTACAGTTGCATTAGCAAACAAGTAACAAAGCAAAAAAGTAAGCTGTAAATAATATGTTGATGTGATTTCAGAGCGTCTTGTGGAGAGCTTACGACTCCCTCAAGTGCCCATCCTCCATGCTCAGGTCTTCCTCTTCTTCAGAGTGCTGCTACTGCGCATGTCCCCCCAGCACCTGACCTCACTCTGGCCCACTATGATCACTGAGCTGGTGAGGATGTGACACACCTTGCACATTTACATATTACATATAATCATAAGCAAGCTGTAAGCTCTGATGCTGAAAATAACAGAAGCTCCCAGGGGCCAATCTAAAGAGAGTAATAAGTGGACATTTTTGTCTCATTCCTTTTGCGTAGTACAATGATTTGTTTCTTCCTTTAGGTTCAGGTTTTCTTACTTATGGAACAAGAACTCACTGCAGATGAGGACATCACCAGGTACTCATTACTTAAATCTGTAGCAATCCCCAATATCTTAGCGTTATATCTTTTCATTTTTTGAGAATTAGAATCTTGTTAAGTTTAAGGCCCCGTTTACACTAGTGCGCTTTCATTTTAAAATGGAAAAAATAACCTCTGCCACGGATACACCTTTTACGCTACTCCGGCACTCCGTGGTCAAAAAACTGAGACTTTTGAAAACACTGCAGACCCCTAAAACTCCAAGGTTGCATTTCAGTGTCAACAGAGACTTTTGATAACAATGGCATGGCTGCCCACATTCGCTTTGCATATCATTGACGATCATATAAACAATAACATCATGCTGGTTGTTGTCATAGACATAGATGTCCCATTGGACTGCTCCAGGCATGTAGATGCGGCTGCCATCTTGGAACGTTAAACTTGTGGTCATTCACCATACTGCAGAGCCATTGAGCCGGATTGCGGTATCATAAAGTCAAGCCTGCTACAATATGGCGGACTGCTTATGTATAGCGGCCCATAGAAACAGTCGCTAATGAGGCATCTATGCATCTATGGTTGTTGAACACGTAGATATGTGTTGGTAGGTTCCCCATTTGACTGCTTCAAGCCCGTAGACACATCCACATCCGTAACGCAGCAGAAACCGCAGTGTGAATAAGGATTGTTTTCTTTCTAAAACGCTGTTAAAAACGAATGGGGCCTAAAACATTATGAGTGATATTGTTTGTTGAATTCTAATGTGGTTTTGGCTTCTCTCCAGGACCTCAGGTCCCTCGGTTGCAGGGCTTGAGACTACATACTCAGGGGGCAATGGCTTTTCTACCTCCTACAACAGCCAGCGCTGGCTTAACCTCTACCTTTCTGCCTGCAAGCTGCTGGACCTGGCCCTCGCTCTGCCCTCTGAGAGTCTGCCTCAGTTCCAGATGTGGGTGCCCTTACACATTTCTACACACTGAATGTTTAAAATGTGTTTTAGTACAAGGCTGCAATGTTTCTTGTTAAAAGGTAATGGAATAGCTGCTTCTTTTGTTTACAATAAGCTCACGACTGATGTTCAGTCAGTTCAAGCAGATAGTCAGGTTTTTTTAAAAAGCCACAGTTTAGACTGTTCCAGCATTCTGTTTTTCTTCATGAATCAACTCTTACAAATATCGAGCATAATTAATGTGAAAGAAAACAATTTTCTCTACCACAGGTATCGCTGGGCTTTCGTCCCTGAAGCCTCAGATGACTCTGGTCTGGAGGTCCGCAGGCAGGGGACCCATCAGAGAGAGTTCAAGCCCTATGTTGTCAGACTTGCCAAGCTGCTAAGAAAAAGGGCCAAGGTAATTCTACCTTAAAAAATTTGCCACAATATACACTTAAATGATCTTTGAAATTCTGGCCTATTGGAGCCTTATTATTTTAATAAAGATTAATTCCACATCATTAGCATAGGGCCTATAAATTATTCAGTATATTTGCTAATGCTTTTAAGCCATTAACTCTCATGGTAATGCCACCATTAACTCTAGAAAAATCCAGAGGAAGACTGCTCCACACGCACTCTGTCCTGGGAGCCCGGACAGCTTCTGCTCACCCTTTACGTGATCCGCAGCATGGAGCAGCTTCTCCCTTTCTTCAACCTTCTCAGTCAGGTCTTCAGCAGTAAAGGTAACAGCCGTTCAGGACCATATCACAGCCCCACTCCCAGAGACGGCCCATTCCCTGGCAAGGATGGCAAGCTGGAGAGCCAGAAAGTCTTCTGGAGCAGGGCCAGACAGAACATTGAGGAAATGGTTGAGAAGGACTTTCTTGAGGGACTCATCAAAACGTGACCTGACATGAACAAAAAAGTGAAAACTATTTAGCTATGGCAAAAACACTAACACCTCACATTTTAAAAATGGAAGAGAACAAACCAACAACCACAACAAAAAAAGAAGTTTGTACATTTTTTTTGCTTTTTCTAATTAATGTACCCCCCCCCCCCCAAATTATATTATTTTAAATTATAAGTCTTTTACTTGTAAATATGGCCCATTGTGATTTATTTATTTTCATTTGTTTGAGCCCATAGGATAGTGTGATGATACTGTGCCATTCCATATTGTGGTGACTTACCTAATAAAGATGACATATCATGTGAATTTTAAACTTTCTTTTTTTTTAAACAACTCCCTCATCCACAGAAAGGCTTGTAGCAGATCTCATGTCCATAACGAATCAAACTTGCACTAATGTTTATTTCCTTTTGGATTAGTTTTCAATGGTGTGAGCAAAAACCTTTTGTCTAAAAAAATATACATATACGTGGGCAGTTAAAAGTCATGTTGCTTTGAAATGATCAAAGCCATAGTGAAAATATATATGATTGCATATCAGAGTAAGTAGGAGAGGAAATAAAAGAGAAATGTTTCACTTGTGCCACAGCTGTTTTTTTCTTTAAACTTTAAACTTTTTTTCTTTCTTTTTCTTTAATCTAATTGAACAAACATAATAAAATAAGCCATTCGTTTACAAAATACTTACATAAGCTAGGCGCTAATTGTAATGTGCCAGGTCAGTTTGTGAACTACTCACCTAGAATACATTAATTGATTTTAAGGATTTGAATTAGTTCGGTGATTCAGTGATTAGACTCGAATTAATTCAGCCAATCGAATCATGTCTGAATGGACATTTTGTTTGTGAATGATCGAAGTGAACTGTTTGTGTGTGAACTCTATTCAGTCAGTCATTCTTGAGAATTAAGACAAAACGGTGAAAATAAATAAATAAATAAAACCTTGTTCTCACAAGGAAATATCAAAATATTAATCTGACGGAGTTGGCACATCTGACGCTGGTAATGAAAACCAAAAAATAAAATACATTTAATTACTGTATTAAAACAAACACAACAAACAGTCAGTGTGTTATTGTTTATAAAGCTTTTATTTAAGAGTCACATTTAAGTATTTTTATATATCATTGGAACACAAAATCTTATGGTATATTTATTTCACAAAACAAACAGATCATGTAGTTTTTCATTTAGTTTTTTTTGTGTTGTTCCTAGATGCTAATGGAACCTGCTGCAGCAGAATAAAATAATCTTATTATTTGAAATAATCAAAAAGTGGGGACAACTTATCAAACCTTATGAAACATGCATTTGTCACTGTTGTTTTCATAAAACAAGTTGTTTTTTTTCATCATTAAATTTTTTTTAAATTAATTTTAAAGCATATTATGAATGATTGAACCCTTCTCTGTGGACACTGTTTTAGATGTTTCGAGATAACAATAAGTTATATATTTGGTATAATAGTGAGAAAATTTAATTGTAAGGGATAACTGTGCTAAATATATTCTATTATTAATCCCTCACATTTCTAACATCTAATAGCAGTTGTACTTGCTGGACCTGTTTTGTCCCATGTCTCAAGATTGACAGCAATTTATTTTACTTATTCGTGACATTTTGTAGTCGTTTTATATAGCCTAATAAAAGTCACACCAAGCAGATGACAAACTTGATAAGGGAATTCATAATCTCTTACAGTAACTTCAGAATGGGTCTTTCGGTGGACTGACTAAAAGAAGATCAAAAGATTCAAGGCTCAAAATTCATTCTCACTATATAGCAATAAAACAACGGGCGCAGATAGTATTTTTTTTATTTATTTATTTTTGCAAAAAGAAAAACATACAGGAACAGGGAAGAAGGATATTGATATAGTTTGAGAATGTACAATCATACATATACATAAACAAGTAAATATCTTTTCTTATCTATGGTTGGCATTTAACGGATTAACATCCATAAAGATAAGTGCAGAGAGGAAAAAAATAAAAATAAAATACATAAATGTATTACATAGTTACATCCTTTCAGAAAACTTGTCAAAATGCACTAAAAATTGTACTTGGGTGCAGATAGTAAAACGCAATCTGGGTTTTCAATGACGTGTGACCTGACTCATCCGTGGGGGCGGGGTGATAGCGCAAATAAATAAATATTAAGTCCAGCAGGGATCGCGGCTTCCCGCTATCGCTGTGTTTCATCCTCCTTGCTCAACATTTGTCCAAAACTGGACATAGCAACGGAGTGAAGGAAAAGGAAGGCGAGTGTTTTTTTTTAGATATGAGGAGAACAACGCAAGCCGTTTGAAGGTTTGGGTGACTGCACATCCAGCGGGGTTTGTCAGGAAGATTAATCCTTGATCTGGAGGAGGAGAGAAGGACGACTGGTCGAGCCGAGCATCATCGTAACATTCTCTTCCAATACAACGCGCAAATAACAAGGATTATCTTTTATAACATTAACTCTCACTGTTTACTCTTTATAAATTACTGTTCGCGGTTGAAATACTCGTTACGCATCTCTTGTATGCTCCCGCATCCCCACGAGGCGAATACACGGCGCAGGCGTTGACCTGAAATTTATAGGATATTATAGTAAACTGTATGTGTTAGCATTGCCTTAAATATGTCCGTTGCTCATTATCCATGATAAAGTCTTCATCTCAGCTTGGTCTTGATAACAATTACATCCTATTAATATCGCAAATTGTGCTCGAGAATCCATTTTAAAGGGCCTCATCCTTGTGGACGCTTTGGAACAACTCGACGCGTCTCTTTACTCGGGAATAAGGGCGTTTGAATCTAGAGAAGGAAGATGTCGGGTCAGACTTTGACGGACCGCATCGCCGCGGCGCAGTACAGCCTCACGGGATCCGAAGTGGCTCGTGCGGTGTGTAAAGCGACCACGCATGAGGTGATGGGACCTAAAAAGAAACATCTCGAATGTAAGTGGATTCGGGTTCAGATTACACCTTTCTTTGCCTTTTTGATGCCTATAAAATACACCTACACTGTGCATCTGGTCACCTATACACAAATTATTGGTTAATCTGCCCATCATGTTCATGCAACGCCTCTTCAAAGGTCATCCGATACCACTGAATTGGTTTGAAAGGCCATTGGTGCTGTTTTGGTGTCAGTATTGTGGAACGGGGGTAAGGAATTTCTCTCTGACTAATGGGCCCTCATTTCGCAATGTGTCTGTCACTAAGCAGAGAGACACCAGAATGAACAGAGAACATGGCTTCCGTCCATTGGAAAGAAAACAGACTATTTGTCTCACTCGTCCAAGTCATTTGTTTGGCAAGTCATTTATTTACTGTGAGTGCATTTTCATATGCATTCATTACATTGCAAATTACATCTATCGATCGGACTTTCTATCTATCCCATAAGTGATATATACATATTACATCTATCCATATATCGATCTATCATGTAAAATATAGCAAGCAATGTGTACTTTAAATGCCAAGATATTCTAACAAAATCTTCTAGGAACATATGAAGTGCAGTCAAAGGCTAAAGTAATCAACCTCCAGCAGCAGGCGGCCTGGAATGGTTTTGGCAGCCCCAGTGCGCTTTCTTTGCCTCTCATATTCACCCCCGCTGAATTAAACATTTCCCATTCAGGTCAAAGGTGAAAATGTCACCAAGAACAGTAAGTGGAGCATTTGATACTGTCGCTCGACCCCTTTGAAATTTGACAAAAGTTTAAAATTCAGTCTTTCAAAGAGAGTTGTGTATTAAAGTGCACGTGATATTTAAAGTAAACGTAATACGAAGGTTTTAAAATGGGCTCATGCTGAAATTTGAGCACTTTCTCTTTGAAATATGACGCATTGTGTTAAATCAATGGCTTTCAAACAGTCCTGATCAGCATCACAAAGGATATCCGTTTGTGGCAGGTGTCCCAAGCTCGTAAGCACTGTGACACACCCACATCTGTCTCAGAGGAGGGTGGGTAATCAGAACACATCAATTAAACCAGGGATAAGCAATTCAACTGCATGGATCAGGGCAAATTCACATGGTTGAAAGCTTTTTTGTCTTTGGTTTCCATCCATGTGATCGGAATAATTATTCCGTTTATTTAGAGTGTAAAACCTTTCAGCATTATTTTGCATACGCCATTCAGCATTCAGTCAGTGCACCAGCAATCTCTTTAATGTGCTGACTCATTAGTTCACCTCCTATTTTGTAATGTACACTCATTCCAGTACAAGTACCATTCATTTTTTTTTATTTTGTGTGTTCTCTATGTAACTCTTTAGTATTAGTTGTGTATATATATATATATATATATATATATATAATGAAGAAATCAACATTGCCTTTTGTAAAATCAGACCTGGCGGGTGGATTGTGCTGCTGAATTGATGCACATAGAGACTTTTGATTCACCTTGTTTTTAAGGTTTCCAAACTGTCCCTGAGCTGTTTAAGCAGACAGTCTTATGTCGAATGACAGAGGAAACTCTACATATGTTCCTTTCAACATATCTTGGGATACTAAACACTTAATTTTATCATGTATGTGTTTAGAACTGTCTGGCTCATTAAGGGACAGCAGAAGCAGCAATAGCATGAAACAGTATGTGACTGACACTAAAATGTTTTCGTATCATTGCATTAGATAATTAAATATTAAACCTACCAGCATAAAGTTTCTCAAAACTAACTTGCAATTTTGTCTTACCGACTGCTGCTGTGATTTTAGTAGATATATGAAGTAGTTCCCTCAAGACCTCAAGTTCTGTCCAAGCAGTAACCCACAGGTGTAGTTTATTACATTAACAATGGACATGTTTTACTTAGTACTGCTGTTTGGAGAATCCATGCAAACGAGAATTTCATGCAAGGAGGAAAAGTTTAACTTGTCATTCAAATTTGCATCAAACATCTGATCTTTTTGGCTGCAAAAAGTGAGACAACTTTAGTAAAAAAACAGCAAATGTCCTAATAATTGTGAATATGAACAACTGTTTCAGAGAATTACTCTATAAACAAGCATAATTTTGTATAAAGTTAATTAAATAAACAAGTAGTTGGTATTAAGTTACTGCCAGTACTGGTAACAACAATGGTTTCAAAGGAAGACCAGCAAACCTGTTGTACATTGTATAACACAGTAGAGGTGTTCCTGAATCAGTGTTTGTGAACATTTCAGTTGAGTGAATCATTCAAAGACTCAAAAACACAACTACTTGTTTCCTTCCTAATAATTAAGCGTTTCGAATGAATCAGTTAAATGAATGATTCACTCATAAAGACCATCACTTGCCACCACCTACCGGTTTATCGATGTATCCTGCCAAACATTTCACTAAAAAACACAGGAATGTGCAAATGCACTACAATCTGTGAAACGTTCCAGTGCTTTTGGATTATTATTATATAAGCATTTTATAGCCGAATGTCTGCATATTTTAGCAGTGTTAGGATGCTTAATTATCTGAATTATATGAAAACATGATGTTTGCATTGGCTGCTGCTGACTGTTATTTAGCTTGTTGTGCTTTGTTTAGTATAATGTCATTCTAATTGTATGCATGTTTGCGGTATTGTGTATATTTATTGAAAAGTCAGCCAATCAAGTCATAAAAAGTATTCATAGGCATCTGGTTCATTCATGCTGATACCATTTGTGGAAACTGAAGGTAGAATGGCCATATGGGGCCAGACATACTGGGCAGGGTGTCAAGCTCAAATTCACACTTGAGTTTCAAACATCAGCAGTATAAAATGATAGAGATTCATTTTGTCTAAGCATCTTAAAGTGCCCCTATTATGCCATTTTAAAGGTGGCTAATATTGTTTTATGAGTCTCTTAAAACAGGTTTATGTGTATGCAAGGTCAAAAAACACTTTAGTTTTCTCCAATTTCTAAATGATTCGTAAACGACTCGTGTGAATGATTTCAAAGACTCGGTTTGTCTAAACCCCTCCTTCCAGTGTGCCAATCACTGTGATTGTTCAAATTGAGCAGTCCTGTGTGATTGGTCTACCGCTACAGCGCTCCACAGCACAGAGCTTGTACCAAAACTACCGCGGTCAGTGCTTTTATAAGCGAATCGGCAACATCTCTACGTAGTGAACATCAGCATTAACACTGCGTTAAGCCATTGTTTATCATTACTTAGGCCACATTTACACATAGCTGGGTATTTAGAGAAATTAATATTTCCTCCCCTCCGTTTTCAATAATAGCATGGTGCACACAACATCGTTTTCAAAAAACTTCTCATTTATATCAACCCCCATAAATACGCCGTCGAGCGTAATAATAACTATGTCAAACCTATGTAAATAGGGCGCTTACCTGACGTTAAGCATTTTCTGGCGCATGACCAAAACGAAGAGACATACCTGCGTCTTCCCTTCATGTAAATGGAGCTAATGATGAGACAGACAGACAGTCAAGCTGCATCAATCACAGTATTAGACTACATTAGACCCACAGATGAACAACAGAACTACAGAATCACAAGTTAGCTGGTGATCAGGACATGTACAGGGTTGTTACACAGCATAACGTACACAAATATGACTTTTGAACAATCGCTAGAAAATACAACCATCAATTATTAATCTTACTTATAGGTAGAAGTTCAGAGGAGCAAGCTGGTACAAATAAACTGGGCACTGATCTATCTTTTAAGACCAAGCGTTTGGTGAATATCGCGTTGTACTCCAAGATTGGAAAAGCAGTCACCAGTAAAATGAGGCGAACACAACAAGAGACTGTACTGCTGAGTATTGTTGAAAAAAATGAATGTTAATCCCTCGTTCTTTGTAGATTCATCTTCCAGAAGGGCATATAAAACAAATTAACTCTCACAGGATCCAGTGTCTTCTTGACTTTATGTAATCCACATGGAAATTGTACTGTTTGTGGGCGGGGCAAATAGAACATGGGTGGACATGCAAATATGTTACCTAGTGACGTGGCTCGGTAACAGAGAAAGTTACAACTTTGCACATAGTTTATTTTCACATACAGCTACATGACACACTGCATGAACAATCATATTTGAAAAAGCATAAAAGGGGCACTTTAAGGAGATATATGACTGACTCTCTGCTAGACGAGAGGGACTGAAGGAGAAGGAAATCATTAATCTAGGTTTCACAAGAAAAATTAAAAGGCTATTTAGGCAACCAGGGTGTCATTTCAACCAGAGTGCTGGTTTAAAGAACTTCTCTTAAAGCATAATCAGTGTAAAATTTGCGTTAACTTAGGAAATACATTAAGCTCACCACATTACTCAAGAGAGAGTAATGCATCCTTGCTAAGATGAATTTTTCAGTGTGTCTCTGTGAATCAGTCTCGCTCTGTACTGCTCTTTGTCTTTCTCTTTATCTCTTCCTGTTTGTGTCGCTCTAGCTTTCTCTTCCTGTCCATGTCTTTCAGCAACTACAAATCAAATGGTGCAATGTTGGCGATACTCTCTCTGCAGTGTGTGAAAGTAAAAAAGTGAAAGCTGCGTGCTGCACTGATGTCACTCAGCAAGAGAAATCAGCAGAGCTGTGTAGTCACAATATTAAAATGCGTCTTTCAGCCAATCACAACAAAGCATAGGCGAGTGCTTTCAGCACCATGGACAGGGACACCCCCACCGCAACCCAACTAACACCTCCTTCTATTCTTATATTCTGCCAAGTCCCATTTTTCCGGCACCCTTCCCCCCACACAGCTGACTTAGAGGTCAGTGTGTCCTTGGAGCATTATTCATTGTGTATTAGTCATTGTGCATGATAATTTAAAACTCCAAAATGAGTTATTCATGATTTTGTACAAGCACGTGCACATATTTGCACTTGAGTGTAAAGTTAGAGATACTCTTCTGTCCATTCATCACGCAGATGTTTGCAGTGCTGCCTGCTTAGTGGTGAAAGTGCTAAATTTGTTGCCAGGCTAAAATCACACTGGCATCCATGTACATGGCATCAACGGGTGCTGTTAGTACACCACTGTGCTATGAATTATGCAAAATGAGATGTGTTTCCTGTGTAATCTGACTGCCGGGAGCCTTTAAGAGACAGAGGGGTTGCGAAGATCTTGACCGGGAGATTAGGCCTTTAGAGATTAGACCACATAGAATGGTACTCATTCTCGCGTTGAAGTCAAACTGACTGAGATGTTATGTGTCATGCTGGAGATTGAGATTAGGTTTTCCAATAGGGAAGGGGGTTAGAATGGGTCAACGGACTACAGATTAGTCTGGAGAGGTAAAATAGAGCACTGTGATTATAGTGTTTATGTTTATCTGATGTCAGATGCTTAGTCAACATGAAATGTGTTTGCAACCCATTTTGCTGGCATAAAATGACTCATTGCAGAGTAACACTCTGTTTAGTGTTACACACATTTAAAATCTATGATATACTATGTAATACCATATCAGTTAGAGATATGTTTTTTGATTTTATTGGGTTTTATTTTATATTTAAAACTAAAATTCAATAACACTGTTAAACATAATTTTAAGCACATGTATTGACCAGCTTCTAATAACACTGGTGCATGCTTAAATATAGGTGCACAAAACGTAAAACCTGATTTTGAAACACATTTGCTTTCTTAGAAATGGCCTTAATATTTTCACCAAAAAGACTTTTTTAGCCACAGATAAGTCTGATTTTGGATAGAAGATTTAAAAAATAGTTTTTGGTGGCAAAAATGTAGGGCAAAGCTTTAATTTATCCATTAGGAATTATAAATGGGTTTCATTTCAATTTCATATTGATTTTTACCAAAAACATTTAATTGAATTGCACTTAAACACATTAAGCAAAATTAAAGTCTTTTAGTAAACTATTGGGATATGCACTCTTAAGTGTATTTAGGCATTAGACCATTTTTTAATATAAATGAGCAAAGTGTCTTGTAATCATGCTGGAAGTTAAGGCTGATTAACTGATAAAATACTTCCTTGAGTAGTAATAAAATTGTATATTTAATAAAAATAAAATTCTTACTAAATACTTTAATCATGCCAATATATGATTAAAGCATGATATACTGTATATATACTCACATCTGCACCACAGGATGGAAGATATTTTCCTGTACAGACTGGTTTACACGGGTTTCTTCTTGGTGCTACGTCCCCACGCTGCTTGCCAGAGAGGGCACACATGGGATGGCACACATTTTGCTCCAGGGAGAGGACTATAAATAAATAGAGCTTTTCAGGCTTCATTCATGTGCAGTGGAATATGGCTGTTTTTGTTTCTCAAAACACACATATTCATCTCTCATTTTACTTAAACTCTTTACCTTAAACCCAATGTTCATTCCAGCATGCTTGTCAGTTTGCATAAACATAGAAAACAAGCAGCTTGCATTATGGGGAAAGATATGCAGACATATTTTAACTAAAACATCAAAATATATAGTAATGAAATAATAGCAAGGTTATACAAGGTCATATTAAGACGAAAACAATTTAATAAAAGCACAATGCAAATTAGCATGATAAGATTAAAATGAAATGTATATTTGAGTTCTTAGTCACTGTGGAGGTTTCATTGATAGCATATACTACAAAAGCATTCTGTGATGCTAAAAATAAAAAAATAAAAATACTCAGCAAAGGCTTTTATAATATTTCATAACACATTGGAAATGACACTTCTGGGAGTAGACATCTCAACGGTGGTTACTCACATCCATAATATGTAATATTACATACAATCCAGTCACTTTAAGGAACAAGGTATGCACCTACGCAGCCATTTCACATAAATTTACATCTTTGCGAGTAATCAGACTCAAGGCTAGTCAGAAAGTCACCCAGATGCAGAGAAAGTGTGTAAGTTTGGAACATCGCAGTTGCAGCATTGTTACGCATTTGCAAGGACAGAAGATCGCTGGAGTCGTGGAGTACCAACAATGTCTTTTAATAACAATTAACTTGGAAAACAAAGTTCAAAACAGGAGATCTTCACAACAAGTAACGTTTAATGATCGATCCCTGAACTCAGAAAACATAGACTTTAAGTAACAAACATAATGAGGGTAAAACTCAGGACAGCTGGGAAAACACAGGTGGGAGCAAATTAACTAATGATTAAATACAAAGGAAAGATCAAATATGGGTAAACAGGAAGAAACTAAAATGAAACCAAAACAGGAAGCCATAAAAAGGAAACCAAAACACACAATGAACGTAACATTACCGCCCCCTCCCGGCAAGGCACAACGTTTGCGCCTTAAACAAAAAGAAAAAAACACAAGAAACACTAAATGGGGAGGGAGGTTGGGCGCCCTGGAGGCAGGACGACAGAGCAAAGTCATGGGTTGCCTCCAGGGCGTGTCTGGAGCCTCGGCCGGCCATGGCGGGTCTGGAGCCCCAGGGGGACATGGCGGGTCTGGAGCCGGCCCTGGCAGATCAGGAGCCAGTCGCTGCACTGGTGGATAAGGAGCCGGCCATGGCACAGGTGGTTCTCTCGGCACACCCACCCTCCCCACAACCATGGCTCTACTGCCAACCAGCCAAATTTTCTTGGGGAGGCTTAATGTCTTGGGCTGCCATGTGTTGTGTGGGTGGTCCGAAAGAGAGCAGTCTAGTGGGGTCTTTGGAGGCACAGGTTCTTGTAGCGCAGGATCTGGAGGGCGCATGGGAGGCGCAGGCTCTGGAGGGTGCTTGGGAGGCGGTCTTGCGGTGCAAACTCAGGGACTGAAACTGGGATTGGCTCTCCTAGCCGGAAATCAGAAACTGGAATAGGATTCGGTTCTCCTGGCCGTAATATAGGAACAAGGCTTGAAATGGACAGACGGGAGTTTGCGGGGAACAGGACTCGTTCTCCCGGCCATTGATCCAGGACATGGCTTGTTACTGACAAACTGCAATCTGCAGGGAATCGGGCTGCCTCTTCTGGCCATAAGTCGAGCACCGGGTTAGGGGACGGCACTCCGGGCCGTAATTGCGGAGCGGAATCCGCAGGGAACTGGATCATGTGCTCAGGCTTCGGTCTGCGCTTGGATGGTGCAAGCCTCAGATGATGGTCCCGCAGCGCGGAGATCATCGGGCGGAATTGCGTGAACATAGGAGGCTTTAGGCTGAAGGCAGAAGCAGCGCTGGGTGGAGAAGAGTGGTCAGAGCTCCTGAACCGGTATGTGAAGGATTCAGGTGGAGAATGAGCTGGCCTGCCTCGGACGGTTTCAGTTCGGATTGGACAAGATTTTGTGGAAATATCTGCAAAGAAATTTGATTTGCTAAAATCTAGGACATGATTAATTAATCCAATCAAAGAAAAAGAAATCGTAGGAGTATCATAACTAATAGGATCTTTGTCCAATCCGAACAGAAAGTGTACTCCGAGGCACTCGTCGGGCCAACTCACCCCGTTGGCAAAATACAAAAACTCCTCCACATACCGCTCCAACGTCCAGCCACTCTGCCGCAGACGCTTTAGCCTACCTTCAGCCATGATGGGAGTTTGCCGGTCCGTTTTGCTGTTTTGGTCGGAGAAAAGAGAAGAGAAGAATTTGCAGGGAGAGAAGATCGCTGGAGTCATGGAGTGCCAACATCCTCTTTTAATAACAAACAAACAAACTTGGAAAACATAAAGTTCAAAACAGGAGGTTTTCACAACAAGTAACATTAACAATGATCGACCCTGAACTCAGAAAAACAGACTTTAAGTAACAAACACAATGACGGTAAAACTCAGGACAGCTGGGAAAACACAGGTGGGAGCAAATTAACTAATAAATATAGCTGCAAGCAGCAATGACCGGGGTTCGAGTTTTTGAAGGGTTTTGAGGTTGTTAAGGTTGTTTAGGTCAACCTGGATGTAAGGCAGAAGGTCATGCAAATTGAACATGGACAATAGGGTCACAGACACACACACAGACACAGAAATAAAATGGTTTAACAGTCATATTAATCCAAACACACAGACACAGAGCAATGAAATGGTTAAAGTATTATATTAATACAAACACAGAGACAAACCCATACACAGGCAAACATTCAAACACATTGAGTTGCAAAGTGAGATATTTTAAATAAATTATGTTATAACAGAGATTTTATAAAGTCTTCATCAGCAAACATGAAAAGGACTGATTTTGATCTCAATGAGTCTATTAGTGGTCTTCCGCTGCCATCTAGT
>JAUMHG010000017.1:1619561-1639365 GCA_032359395.1 Enteromius anoplus | reverse complement strand
AACTAACAGAACAAGCAAAAAAAGCTTTATATGCATTGTATATTAAGATTAGAAATATTTCCATTCCTGTAGATCTTCAACTGAAATTATTTGATGCACTTGTGTCACCTATTTTATTATATGGATGTGAAATCTGGGGCTATGAAAATACAAAAAGTATCGAAAAAATACATTTACAGTTTTGTAAGGAAATTCTTAAGATTCGGAAGAGCACCCCAAATTATATGGATCACGGGTGGATAGAAATTATCTAGTGTAATGTATAAGTTAATGTATAATTTGCACCAGAATTCTGTATTAAGTTTTAAATGGTTAACGTATATACGAGATATTTTAAACAATACTGGATTTAATAATTTATGGACTTTCCAAATATCATGTACAATTAATAGACAATGCTTGAAAACTATCATTAAGCAGAGATTATGCGATCTATTCATTCAAAGTTGATTTCATGATGTTGAAACTTCCTCGCGAGGGCAAGTTTACTCCTTATTCAAATACCAGTTTAATATTGAACCATATGTTTTAAAGCTTAATCGTAATGAACGAAAAGTAATATGTAAATTTAGAACATCAAATATAAAAATTTCCTATAGAAACAGGAAGATGGAATAGAGTCACACGCGAGTAAAGGTTATGTCCTCTATGTAATAACTGTGTTGGGGACGAATACCACTATTTATACCAATGTACTAATGTAGCTCTTATACAACTTTATATTATTCAATTATAACCTTTGGCTGAGGTCGATACCTGGATTTATCAACCCGAGAAAAGATATATTAACCGAGGACGTTGACCGAAGTTGAAGGCTACAATTGATTTATTCTTTAATAAAACAGTATACAATTCTCCATTATAATATAATCAAAATTCAGTATCACCTAAATGGATTAACTGAATTGATTTACTAAATCCTGTAGTGATCCCGACATTGCTTATTAATTTGTTAAAGTTCATAATAATAAAGGGAGGTGGGAGCAATTCTGAATACTGAGGAGCATTCAAACTGAAAAACATTCTTAAGTATCAACTTTTAAACATTCTTATACAAATGCAAAGTAAAGCTCTATAAATTGCATTAATCAATTAATTCATTAAAGCCATGCTTTTATCATATACGCCCTTAGCACACAATACACATATACACAATACACACAATACACACAATACTCACATTCACTTACTCGCATGCAACTAATGCAGTCACAGACACACACACACAGTCCTGCACACAAGGGCGTTTCTTCGTTCTCCATGTTGGCTCAGGTTCATGTTGGCTGTGGTTCAGCCTCCATTGTGGCTCTGTTCCAGAGCCCTCTGTGTCTCAGTTTCAGGGTGCTGGGTTGCTGGCAATGGCCCACGTGGACACTCTGCTCACAGTGGAGCCCTTTGTGTGAGGTGCCATTCCTGTTTTGTTTTCCCATTCCGGTCGTAATTAAACCACCTACAGTGCCTCACCGGCTACAAATTGGGCAGCGAACGAGGGAGCGCGCAAAGATAAATGGCTCCAGGCATCTAAAACTCTGACAGGACTGATGGCATCCGACTGGGCCCGACCTCAGAAAGGTTAAAGACATGTTCGCTTAGAGAGCAATCAATTACCATGCCGGCATAGCCACTCTCACGGAGCAAAACGTGGCCAATCTTCAGAAATGCCACTAATTTGTGGACAAATGATTGAAACGACAAAGCTATCAAACTCCTACTGCTTCCTAGCGGAGAGCTTAGTGAAATCCAGTTCATTCCTCTCCCTATTTGCTCTTTCTTTTCTTCCGTTTCCCTCTACCTCTCTTAATTCTTTTTCCTGTATTTGTCCTTGTTGGCTTGGCGGAGCCTCTCAGCTGTTCTGCTGTGTTAGTAATTACCATTTCATTAAGGACGACAGTTTTGGGGGTAGAGGAACCGTTTCAACTGGGTCTAGTGGGAGAAGTGCATGCCAAATTCGGTGTATGAAAGGCAATTATCCCTCTACGCCAGCAATTCACCATTTTGTACTTGGCGAGTCAACGGCATTGATCAGAATTAGTGGAAATTGTGCTGAGCACATATCCTGGTATCAATAGTCATTCCCTGGATGGATTAGCAGCTACATGCTAAAAATATTAGCAAGGGTGTGAAGAGGAAATAGAAAAAAACGAACAACAGACACACAGCAAACTCAATCACAACAATTATAGATTCTGTTACAACTAATATATTGGCGTAACTAGATTTCTGCATTTCCCAAGCACGTGTGGGTGTTTGTACAACATTATATGTTAACCAAGAACTACTGAAGAAATTCATAATTCAAAAATAGATCATTATTACAGTGTAAACAATACAAGCAAAGTTTGTTTTTTTTACACTAACGGTCAAACATTTTTTACCTGTTAGAAATCTATAATGCATATATTTGACTAAATTTACAGTAAAACAGTAATATTACGTTGAAATACAGTGAAATATTATCACAGTTTAAAATTATTAAATAATTTTTTTTAGATGTAATTTGTTCTTATGATGTTGAATTTTCAGGTCTATAGTCTTCAGTGTCATATGATCCTTTACAATTCATTCTAATATTTTGTTTTGCTGTTAAAAAACTTTTTATTATTATGATTATTACTATCATTGCTGAGAACAATATTTACTGTATGATATTTTTGTGGAACCCATGATACACTACAAATAATTCAAATGTTTAGGGCTAAGACCCCAAAGAATTAAGAAAAGAAAAGAAAAGAAAAAAAAAAACTTTATTCAGCAAGGATTAAATAAATTGATCAAAACTGATAATAAAGACATTTATAATTTTATAATAATAAATGCTGTTTTTTGAGCCTTTTATTAAGTAGACATATTTATTGGTAAAACTTTTCAAAATTGATTATACCATGAACAATTATTAATCAAGTACCAATAATTTATAATAAACATCAGCATATTAGTGTTATAATGAAGAATAATGTCACACTGGAGACTAATGGTAACACACAGAGCAACACAGCGAGAAAAACTAGTAGTACAACATAGTTTTAGACTAGTACAAAACGTAAAAAATTGTCTTGTCTAAATAAGCACGTGTTTGTGAGTATTTGTGTGTTTTATGGAATAAAAAAGAAAGGGAGGGGGGAAGGGCTGAGTTATAGTGGCAAGACTCTGTGCTTGTCTGTTGGAAACTGCCGCTGCTCATCTAATTGCATGTCTAGTCTGAATGATGGGGCACTTAATTCTTACACATTCCACACAATTGCTTTCCACTAACACAGGCCTTGGAAGAGAGACAGAGAGAGAGCGTGAGCGAACATGAGCATATGGTGAGATGCGCAGGTATAAATAGGTTTTCCCAGCAATGGTCAAGGAGATTAAGCAGCAGCTTTAATGGACAGTGCTCCGTCCTGAGAAATGCAAAACAGTTACACAGGTGGGGCATTCCTGGTGCCTCAAACCAAAGAATGGTTTGGGGATCCTCGGCGGGACGACCCTGGGATCATCTTCTCCAACTTTAGCAAGGAGGAGTGTAACGAGTCCAAGCTTATATATTCACCAGCCAAGATTAATTCAACCAAAGCACTTAATTACTCTAATTGATCTTTATTAGCACCACTTAGAGTAGGACACTAGGGGAAAAACAAGGTCCTGATTCCTGTAGGCAGGGGAGGTGAGAAACAAGGTAAAAGGACAGACTTGATGGCAAGATTAAACCTGGTCCATACCTGGGGCCTCATTAAACAATAATCCAACATGTGAACGTATGAAAATTTCTGAAACTATTTATCTAGGGTACGCTAGTAACAAAATTATTTATTTATACATTTATACATTATACATTTATTTCATAAGTGTAGTTCAGATCTATGAACACATTTACTGGCATATTGTTTGAGACTTGTGTGATATGAAAATTATAACTAAACTTCATTTGGAGTACTACTTGTGCACAGTGCACATTCCTTAATACTAAACGTGTTTTAATGTCACTATTGATGAGGACTATGATCTTTGAATAATATTAGTCTTTAATAAAAAAATACCCTGCAACTGTTTTTGTAGTATGCTAAACTGGTATACTTAAAGTCTGCTAAATTGGAACAACTCATTTTGTACCTGATGCACTTTAATCATGTGAAGTAGTGCTGAAGTCCAACTAAAGATTTACTGAAGTATATTTGATAGTGTGCTAGAGTGGAACTATTGCAAGTATACTTTAGATACACTTCAGATATCTTGAATTTAATTACAAAAATGTAAATGCATTATCCAATACATTTTAGTATATTTATTGTTCACTAGGGTATACATGAACAATAAATAAATAAAATAAACACAAACTTTAACTTCATATCAACTCCACATAATAGAATAAACACTAATATGTATTTTTGGAGTAGAATATATATATATATATACACTACCAGTCAAAAGTTTGGATACAGTAGGATTTGTAATATTTTTTAAAGATGCTTATGTTCATCCAGACTGCATTTATTTGCTAAAAAATACAGGAAAAAAAGCAATATTGTGAAATATTTTTACCATTTGAATTTTTTTTTTTTTTTATTATTTTATTTGAATATACTTTAAAATATAATATATTTCTGTGATGCAAAGCCTTATTTCCATTAGTCATTAGTCTAGTCTAAAGTGTTACATGATCCTTCAGAAGTAATTCTAATATGCTGATTTATTATAGAATGATCAATGTTGGCAAAGTTTTGGCAATTTTTTTTTTTTGGAAACTACAATACTTTCATCAAAGGAATAAAAAGTTATAAAGAGCAGCATTTATTAAAACTATAAATCTTTTCTTAAAATCTTTGCCATCACTTCTTGTAATTTAACACATCTTAGCTGAACAAAAGTTTTAGTTTTTTATTAGGAAAATAAAAAAAATAATAAAAAATAAAAATATCACAGGTTACAAAAAACATTAAGCAGCACAAAAGTTTCCAGCACTGATAATAAATCAGAATATTAGAATGATTTCTGAAGGATCATGTGACACTGAAGACAGAAGTAATGATGCTGAATAAATTATATTTTAATGTATATTAAAATAGAACATTTTTATTTTACATCACAATAATATTTCACTTTTTTAAATTTTGTCCTGCATTTTTGATCAAAAAAAGCCTTGATGAACATAAATAAAAAATATATATTTTTTTCCAGGAAATAATCATTTTAGTGACATAATTATTACAAAGCAGTTGCCTATTTGCTTAAAGAATATTGCGATTTCTCAATTTACGTTCACATTTTAATACTGAATTATTTATTTATTATCGTTTCAATTATATGACAGCAAAAAGCATGCATGCTAATCAATTGGTGTACACCTAACAACATTTCCACATCAATTTTGCCTTTATAAACCCTCATTTTTTCCTCATGCTTGACACAGGAATCTAAGAACAAATGCACTGGTACATACGTTTTATAAATCAGGTTGCTTGTCTATGGTGGACTAAATGTCCTATGGCAATACAAACAGGAGTCACACAATAATACTGGGCTCTCTTCAACCTGAATATTATCTGGTCCACTAGCATACAGTATATTAGTGTTTTGTTTATTATTAAATAACCTGGAGGCATCTGGGTGGGTTTTAAATGACTTTACTTTGCAACCAACATCCCTCTCCCCACTGACTCAAGATATTATTCTTCTTCGCACGGTCTCTCCCTCTCTCTTTTTGTCCGCATAAAAAAGAAAGGCTTATGGAAAATAATAAATTATCCGTGGCTGCATTAACAGGGATGTAAATCGTTCGGCAATTATGTTTTAATAGCCTTTTAAGAGAATGAGTAATTGGGGGTGACATTACTGGGGTTGATTACACTAACCCATCTCATTCACTCTCTGTCAGGTCGCTGGTCAGCGTGTGTGTGTGTGTGTGAGACACTGTGCTGTTGTTGTGTGTACCCTCTGACTCACAGTCAGTCATAGCTCTGTGAGGGTCGGCCTGGAAGTGTTCAAGAGCAGGACGAGCCGGTCTCTGATCAGTGAGGATGTGTTTATACTCTCATACCCTCACAAATCTCCACTGGAGTCCTGACTGATGAGAAGGAACGTTTTTTGCTGCGGGGTAGAGAGAACAAGAGACAGAGAGCAATGATGAAAGGAAGTTAGAGAAGTATGAGGGCTAGTTCATTTACTTTACATTACTAGATCGCTACTTAGTTTCTGCCTAAAGAGCTGAATGTGCTGGAGTCTCTGGAAAAGTGGTTAGCATGTGTGCCTGATATAAGACACTATATTGCTCATGTGGGTTCAAATCTGGTTTGTGGCATTTATCTCTCTGAATAAAATAGCAAAATGGCTACAATAAATGTACTGTAACTCAAATTAGACAAATTGGACACCCATGTGAACCATTAGATGAAGCGCTGCCCACAACAGTGCAATTCTATATAAATGTTTGTAGCTTGGTGAAATAGTATGCAACAGGGTTGATGTATTTTTCTAGGCCAAAACCCAGAAACAGGTTTGCATTTTATAATGTCTGGTAAAATCATCCTGGAGTCAATGGGTTTTAAGGTGTCAACATTAAAAAGAAAAATATTTAGAGATATAAACCCTTGCTTGTCACAAAGCCTATTTCTGCAATAATATAAAAACAATATATATATATACTATTGTTTTTTTTTTTGAGGGACCCAGGATCCAGGATGGCCTACACAATACCTGATAACTGATGAAAATATATCAATCTAGTGTAGCAAACGTGACTCCAATATAAACACATTTATGCCACTTAAATTTTGCTTTTTTAAAGTGTATTTCATTTTGTAAAAAATATTTTTCTTTAAATGTAGCTTGGAATATAGCTACTGTATGTGCAGCCATAATGACCAATTTATACTGTGTGAACAATAGTGACGATATAAAGACAACATCTGCAAAACAAAATAACTGACTTTTACTGAAGACTATTTAAATGACTAAAATATTTTCTGAAAAATTCTGACTTTATATTTGTCACGGTCTGTGTGATGAGAAGCATGAAGGCAGAGTCAAAGATATCATCCAATAGCGATAGTTTAACAAATCCAAGGAGTACAGAAAGGCAGGGTAGTTTCACACACGACACAAAATTAGAATACAACATTAATGACCGGACACAGGGAGTAAACTGAACGTAGCTTAAATAATACAGACAATCACACTAATAAACGAGACACACCTGAACGTAATCAACAACAGACAGAAACTGGGTCACAGAGAGAACATGGGGAAAACCAACAACAAACAACAGTGCAGGGGCGTGACAATATTAACCTTTAATTTATTTATTTATTTTTCTACCCACTATTAAAGCAACATTAGATGTACAAACCTGAAGTAAAACATTTATGACTCAGACTTAATCGTATGATAACGATACTAAATATTTATATAAATGATAACAATCAAACAATATTTGATCACATAGCTGGTTTTACTGGCAACTTTCACAGCTCAACTATTTGAACATTATAAAGAAGAATTCTCTTTTTTTGGTCATTTATTTCAAAAAGTGAAATTATTAAATATTACATTTACAAAATAGAGCTTACAGCTAGGAAGCCAAAAATCCTGAGCGTGGTGGTGACTCTTGATGCACTGACTCCACTTTTATTTGACTCCTTGTGAAAATTTCCCAGGTGTTTGAATCAGCTTTGCGTGACAGTATTCTCAGGCTTGCTTGTGCTCATCCCTGTTACTTGTGCACCTATACAATTTTTTCCTTTCGGTCAACTTTGTATGCTTTGATACAATACAGCCACCCTTTTCAGTAATGACCTTCTGTGACTTGCCCTCTTTGTGGAGGGTGTCAAGTGATTGTCTTCTGAACTACTGCCATCTCAGAAGTCTTCTTGAATGATGTAGTTTCAAAGAACAAGTGATACCCATCTTTTATTATTATTTATTCTAATATTTTGGCGACTGGATGTTTTACTTCCATGAGCTGCAGGCACTAATCATAGAAAACTTTTAAAATGCTTTACTTTACCTAATGAATCTACAATATATGAAAGTGTTACTTAAAAAAAAAGAAGACTTTTTTACAATATTAATATTAAATATTTTTAAATTTACCTGTATATACATTTTATGATACATTTTATGGAAAACAAGCAAAGTAAGTCAGCTGACTGTCCTTCACTGCTAAACACAATCTTGCCTCTCTTGCTTTTTCTCTGTTGTATTGGTTTTACTCTCTGCTTCTCCTAGAGCTGCTGTGCTCCAAGAATGCAACGTTTTACAGGATCAAAAATTTACGAGCAATTAAAAGGTAGGCGATGCAGGGCATCCATCAGCAGCGCGTGCAGCTGCCAGGCAAGGTGAAGGGGTGACAGTAAAGCACACGCTATATACTTTTATATCTGTTTTCTCTCTAAAGAGGGAAGGTTATGACAAAAAATTATGCTTTATAGGCCGCAGTTTGGCTGCGATATAGACATCGTTCCCCATACTGCTTCAGTGGCTGAGAGTGAGCGTGGCAGGAAAATTCAGCATCTGTTTGAAGTGTTGCGTATTGACTTGTTTGTATTATAAAGGGAAGCACCTATAGATCAAGAGAAGATCAGGGTCAACGTCTGAAATACTTCACATGAAATATCTGACGCAATTCAAGGGTAAAGAGGATTGGTGTGAAATACAAAGTGGTATCATTAATACCAGCCTGACCCAGATGATCCATAACAACACACTGAACCGAAGCCTCAAAACAATAACATACATCTAATAAGATAATGTATTGCAACTATTTTACTCAGCCACACATTTAAAATGTACATTATCTATCTCTCTCGCTCTCTCCCTCTCTCTGGATGCTTTAGGGAAGCTTGGACTCATTTGCTTTCTTAATTACGTTGTAATGTACGATTAATTTGCAAACGGTGGCAATTAATTATTTTGATACAAAACAAAATGCTGTAAATATAAACATTTTAATAGTCCTTCATAAACAGTGCATCATTTTTCAAAAGAGTCATTGGCATTTCACTTCATTTTTTATCTGCCTTTTTTTTCTCCTTTCTCTAAATATCCCACCCCGCTGCTCTCACATTCTCCTTGATATTCATTTTGTCTTTTCAAGAAAGGACAGGCTGCTTTGATCTTTTCTTTTGCACACTTCTGACACCATAATTGCCATGGTTTCACCTATTCTATCAAAAGAGATTAAATGAAATTAAGCTTGTTTGTACGTGCTGTTCTTTCCACCGCTTTACATTCTTTAGTTTCTAGGTCAAGAAAGAGTTGTAACTGGGCCTTGTGTGCATGTCTTTATTTTTCACCTGCTGAAAAAGTGACTGTATTTTGGCTCCAGTCTGAATATGAAATGCTTTAGGGTCATTTTGTCTGTGGTGGTATATGGGAGGCAGTGTGGAGGCAGTATAATAATAAGAAGAATTAAATTCAGGCAAAAAAAGTCATGTGACAGGAAGCAGTCACCACATTCATTCTATTCTAATTAAAAAAATGACTAACTAATAATGATCATAATAATAATTATAAGTCTGCTCCAACAAAAATGTGATGTGTAACTTGATGAATCGAAGAACTGGTTCTTATTATTGAATAGTACACTGCCTCTTAAAAAGATTGATTCCAATGGATCAAATACGTCAGGGGCGGCTCTACCGGGGTGGCACGGGGTGGCAATTGCCACCATAAGAAAAAGCCTTGCCACCCCATTTGACAGCCCAGCACTAGTGTCCCGTATTTTGATAGTGGCTCCCTGATGCCCGCAAATTGTACAAAATATCCCGGAAAATCTACACCAGCGGGCAACAGCGAGCATGCGAGACATTAATGTCTGCATCTATATATACGTGCATACGACGGAGTGATGGAGCGTGAGAGAGACAGACTGTGGCATGCATGCATGTGAACTGTGTGTGTGTGCCTGTTCATAGCACATGCTAGACAGAGCACGTCCTAATTGGTTTACTAAGCAAAATAGGGCAATCAGCTTTCAGTGTGGGCGGGTTTTTATCTCTTTTCTCTTTGTTGCACTAAATACTGTCACTTTTATATATTTACTTTATTCATTTTGAAGATATTTGTTGGTGATTTAAATGTGGTTTCTGTATATTTATTATGTGTTTTTGACTTAAGGAGACTTGATCTACGGAGACTTTGTATCCATATGCTGTCTGCATTGTTTGTCATGCTTTTTAAAGCTTAGCATAGACTTAAACTCGATACAGGTTTGCATTGAACTCAATAAAGAGAAGTTAAATATACCGTACCATCTCACTTAATTTTTCTCTGACTTTCCAATCCAGATATCAGGTTCAAGTCAATCACACATCAGCCTTCATTTCATTTTTAATAGGACAATGTAAAAATTTGCACCCTAGTGTATACACCGAATAAGAATTGTGTTCCTTGAATCTACAAAAACCATGCAAGTGTTGCCACCCCTCATAATTTTAATGCCACCATGCCACCGTATTCATGCCACAGTATTCGAATGCATACAGCACAACCAGCATAGTCTGATTCCCAAATGAACAATTCTAATGAATCAGTTCTTTTTAGTGAATCAAACACATACAGCTGGCAGTTTTGAGCTTTAAATCAGTAACTGACTTGTTGACAACATGTAGTTAAAGTGCTAATGAAATTGCTTGCGTTCCATTTCACAGTCCTAATGATAACACTCAATCAACATAATACACTTTTTTCCCCAAATGGAGCCAGAATTGGACTAAAAAATCAAATGCAGAAAGGAGACTTGGCCTTATGATTTCAGAAGCCTTCCACATGCCACTGTAGTGACGGAAATAAAGATTTGAGGAAATGAAATGATGAGGATGAGTGTCTGCGATCAGAAAAGAACTGTGACATTGACAAAACCCTAAGCCCTTCATGAATGAAACAGATACTCTCTCCCTCGCTCGCTCTCTTTTTCTCATGTTCTTGGCAGGGACGATTCACTGACATCACAGCAGGCCTAGCAACAGCCAATAAATTATGAGTGACAAGTATTTGGACCAATAAAAAGGCTGCCATATTTCCTGGGCAGTAAATCTGGTTCCAGATTGCAGCGGCGTGTGTCGGCTGACGTGTTTATAGTCGCAGGGAGATGGGAGCTAGGGGTTCGCCCCTCCACATCAACGCCTTTGAAACACACTCTCCTCTGAGGTCACAAACACACACGTACACACAAGGGATGCTGGGATACGCAGCCATTCGTTTTTTTCTTTTTTAACAAATTGTCACGCCTCGCAGTCGCCGTGCCCCTCCTTGTAGCTGAGCCATCTGTCCTTCAGCCAGGCAACAGCCCAAATGTATAAACACGGCTAACCCACTAGCATATTTTTTGTCAGGCTATTTTAAGTTCCCCCTTAATCTTATCACTCAGATTGCTATCAGCTGAGTGCAAAATTAGCCCTTTATCGCGTCTCAACCAATCAAAGGCCACTTATCCTAAACTACTATGCTAAAATCAGCCAAACAGAATCAAATATTTCACACCCTTGCTATACAGGCATTTGATAATTTGGCAGAAAATGACCCGTAGCGTACTTCTACATCACTTTAATTGCACTAGCAATTTCCAATCCTCCATCATCCATCCTGAACGGGCTTGATAAAACGTCTTATATCCTGCCGCTAGACTGCGAGCGTGTATCCATGACATTATCACCTCCATATAATTAGCGCAATCTGCATGGGAAAGCTATGTGATCGAGGCATTAGCAGCCCTCTGCTATTTCAGACAACATCGATACAGTTCAGGAAAAAGCGCTGTTTGTTCGGAATCATCCTAATCTGATCAATCTATTATTTCAACCCCACACCGTGATTACTGGGGATTCTGTTATATAATTCTGTATGTAGAAAAAATGAGAGAGAGAGTGAAATCATTCACTGTATGCTGGAGGAAAAAGCATGGCGACAAAAACCCGGCGTCTTGGCAGCCTGACATTGTAAAAGCACTGTAAAAATGCTGTAAAAGTGTTTATGTGATGCCTTGAGGAACGTGCTCTTAAAATGCCCTTCATTTTGATTTCCTTGAAGCCTACGTTACACGAGCGCTCAGGCTATTCTCTAACTATAGTAAATCAAAGTGAGTAAATGTGGTTGAATGTGCTCACATGCCCTTGTAATTCCAAAAGTTACCAAAAAGTAGCAAAAAATAAAACACACAAAAAAGACCACCTTTGCTTCAGAATATACAGCTGGATGCAAAAGCCATATATAAAAATGTGGGAAATAAATATGGCAATAGGCTTCAGATAAAATTATTTAAATTATTTAAAAATATTTCTAGGTTCATAATCAAATGTAAGCAGTTTTAAAACATGGATCATGTGAGTTTTTTTACAGACAGTCAGATCTTGTTCCATTGAATATCAAGATTGATGTACAGAAAATGACCTTCATGTTTTAAAAAACTTGAGGAAATTATGCAGCTTCTATGCTGCTGTCCATAAAGCAAAATTATGACAAATCAAGAAATTATAAAAAATAAAATCAATAAAATCAAGAATATAATTAGTATTTTTAAAAACATTTTCTACTTATTTTTTTTTATTTTAAGATTAGAAATAAAAATAATATATAATTTTAAAAAAATGTAAATGCAAAATGAAAACATTTTCACTAATGGTTTCAGTCTTTTACACTCCGTTAGAGCTATAAATGATAAGGATGTTTTTGCATATTAAGATTGTATTTTTTGTACACACACACACTGTATCACAGTGTGAGTAACTGTTAAAATTCTGAATTAGAATCTGAAAGAAGAAGGGTTGGTACTAGAAAGTATTTTGACCACTTAAAGCATTAAAATCATATTTAATTTGAAGGTTGATGAAGTGTTTGTAACCTGATAACCAAAAAGTAAACTCTCACACTGCAAGTTTATGGTTTTACGATTTGTATCCTAACCAACCCACGGTGAAAATGGCAGAGACTGGATCACCATTATAGACAAAACACAGCTGTATCATAATAAACATGCAACACCAAGGGTACTAATAAAGAACTGTGCTGGTAAACCAAGGCCAAATCACTCCATCTAGAAGTCACTCTGGCTAAGGCATCTGTGAACATCAAGTACTGTAAATAGTCTGCTGAGATTTCAACACCATCCACGGTACTGTAGATCTAATTGTTCAAGTGGACTGTGGATGCATTGTACAATGATGTACCTGTCTTGGATGTGATAGTCTGCTCCTTTTATTGGGTCAGGGTCGGGCACAGTGACTGCTGTCTTGGCAATCAAACGCCTCTCCATGCCCGTCAATAGCCATGGAACAAAGAAATAAAAAGGAGGGTGAGAAAACGACAGGGCTGACTGTTACTCAAAGCCTGGCAGCCTAATTCTATTTTAATAACCTAGTCATTTGTACCTTTCATACATATACTTACAAAGTTTTACACTCAAGTCGGCCTACAGAGAGCGAGATACTTTATACGGACCCGTGTGTAGAGGTAACATGCTATTTTCTCTCTTTCTTTCTTTCTTGACATTCACTTCATTTAAAACCTGCTTTTGCAGTCCAATCAGGCTTAAATAATAGCTCTGAAAACCATCAATTTAACCAAGAATATTCACAGCATTACAAAGCCTGACGGGATGAATGAGGCGGCTTCCCTCTGCAGAGTAGAGAGGGAATGTGGCGGACCCGAGGTCGTGTCAAGCAATATATTGATGGAATCCAATTAAGACCTTTAAACTGCGGAGAGAGCTTGAAAGATATTGGATAAGTTTTGTATAACAAAAGAACGGAGGCTAGTCAAGGAGAGGTTTCTCTCTATATTTATATATATAAAACAGTAAAAAATTAGCTTTTGCTTTCTTCGCTCATTATTTCTTGCACAGTCTTTCAACAAAAGTGGACCACCTAATTTCTACTTCGTACCTGTTCGCAGCCTAAAATTTAAAAAGCCTCTATTTAGTATATGGTACAGCAAAAGTATGTAGGAATGAGTGCTGGAGATACAATGTTTTTAAGGTTGTGACCTTGGGGATGTTTTTTGTCCTTTTCATAATAAAACCGCCGTTATTAAGGGCTGTTTCTGAGAATCCAACCTGAGTGGCTGCTTGTACTGTGCTGAACGAGACAATTCGCAAACAGTAGACGGTTTGACCCTGAAGAGAAAGCTTTGCTATATGGGCTAGAACACACTAGCACGTAGAGAGCAGTCGTAAAGGTTTGTGAACCGTGCCCAATAGATCCGTAACCACAGCTAGACACACAACCGTAAGATTAGCTAAGCATATTAGGAAACATTCAAATCAGGCAGTTCTCCAAAAGCAAAACAAAAGAAGCTGGAATTGCTTCCGTTATTAGGATGAAACGTACAAAAATAAGACAACACAGACAATTATTTCAAGGCGTGGAAGAGGGGGATGGGCGCTGTACTTTTGAACCGCGTGCTATATTAGATACCGAATCCGTTCGTGAACATGCTCCTCTCACGCTCCCATTAGAACCGGATACCTCCCCCCACCCCAAAGCCAAATCAGAGAAAGCCCCTTCGGTCCTGCCTGGTTTGCATAAAGCAAACAAAATTAAATTTGCTTTGCTAAATCAAAGCTTGTATGGTATTCCAAGCCACTCTCTCTGGGACAAATTACTTCAAACGGCCTCCTTTGTATCATAACAGAGAAGGAGAAAAAAAGAAGAAAAGAAGAAGAGAAAATCAGCCCAATCAGCACGTCTCTGAAACTCTCAACACAGGAATTAATTATTGAACCCTGGCGTGAGTTAGGCTGTCTCCTATCAGAAGCGCGACACAGATCTATTTATTTGCAAAAAGAATTTTTCACTCTTGAAAATACACTGTTGCCAAATACGCTGCTGTTCTTTTGCAGTCTTTTTCTTCAAAATGGAAAACAAAAGTAGTCTATATAAAATGTATTATATGCATGTATGTTACTTTGTATGTAGCAAAACTGACATGAAATCTATAACAAACATACATGTAATCTTTATCCATAATCTTCATTATAAAATGATTAACTAATTTTTTGTTTCTAATTTTTGAGGTGTGTTTTGTTGCATGTACTTACTGTCATAATAGCAAAAAAATCATGCATAATTAGATGCACGTAACCCTAAGCCAAACTCTAATCCTAACTCTAACTACTGTTTATAATAAGTACATGTAGTCAATTATTGTTTTTCAGTACTTAAATGTATAATTACACTGTAACAAGGACACCTTAACATTTATAACAGTTTATTACAATGTAATAATGCCAAAATTCACTGGTGGCATTTGAAAGGACTTTTAGTTTTTATTTTTTTAATTTATCTAAGCAAAGCTCAGAATAATAGCTGACCACTTATGATACATGTCTTTTTGTGGTACATTAAAGAAAATATTTTAACAACTGTATCAGGAATTTTGCCAACATTTTCTAAGTATATCCTTTTTATGTCCTGCTGAAAAAAGTCATACAGCTATCTCTTTAACACCAAGTGAAAACCAGGCCCTAAAGAGATTCTAACAGGTTGTCTTACGCTACCATGATATGGCCTTACATCTAGAGATAGCCAGCCCTGATCTGACCCTGATCCAGCCTGACCGAGCATCAGAAAACCTCTTCTTCGCTTTTTCCAAATCAACTGTTTACAAATCCCCGGTTAATAGGATCACCCCTCATTGACTTCAGCTCTCAGATATGGCTGATGGAATCTATTAGCTGCATGACAGTCAGCTCGCTGGACAGATCAATATCCTGAGGCTCTTACGGCTCTGCTGTGTGCCATTTCTCCTCGTCAGCTCTGGTTTGAACCTCAAGGTTTCCTCTGTGTGTCTGGGTGTCTTTTATGACATGAAAGTGTTAATGACTATCTCCAGTACAGTACTGTATGTAGGATGAGCCCTCTCTCACTTTTCCCCCTCTAACCCCCCCTCCACCTCCTCCTTGTGCGTGCATACGTGTCTGTAGATGGTGTTACTGTGTTTCCAATTAAGTTGAACTGTGGGCAGATCAATGAGGCTCGAGTGAGTGTGTGCGAGCGCGCGTGTAAAATGAGCAGCTCTGGGCCCTGCGAGCATGCAGAGAACTAATTTATTGAAGCGGGGTTGCGCTGCAACCAGAGAAGGTGGGGTTGGTGTGGGATGGCGATGGTGAGTGGGGGGTATTGCACTCCATTTTATTATAGTACATTTAAAGAAATAGAAATCACACTTGCCTATTTCACCATTTAAATTAGCAGCCTTCTTCAATCCTTACACTTTGTCAAATATTTCAGGTCACTGTTATTCCTGCACACGAACAAAGCAATATTAATACTACTTTTGGTGTAAAAAGGGGTTGAGGAAACCAGAACAAGAGAAGAAAGAAGAAACTCACACTTCGTCTTTTATTCTCCTTTATCAGAAATGGGAATCTCATCTGACTAGATACAACTCTAATATGTTCAGACACAGCAAGAAAAAAGGAAAGCGAGAGATGAGGACACATGATACATGTGTACTATGTGTGTTCACTCCTCTTAGGACTACCAGCATTTTCTCTAGTACTCTCGATAGTTTTGTAAGTCTCCCTTACGCAAATCTATTACTTACAAAATGTATATTAAAGGGTTAGTTCACCCCAAAATGAAAATAAAGTCATTAATTACTCAACCCTTATGTCGTTCCAAATCCATATAAGACCTTTGTTCATCTTTAGTAAACAAATTACAATCAAACATTAAAATCTAAATATTCGGCTTCCGTTTGGTCGTGGCTAATGACTGTAGCATACGTACCGAGTTTGGTGTCCGTAGCAAAAACAAAACCCCCCACTTCTGACAGTGACTATCTATAATAAATACTAATATGTGTGTTGAGTTTCATGCAATTCTACCCATGTTATCTGCCTTAAAATCACAGAATTTTGAATCTTTTGACACGTTGACAAGGCAACAATATTTTAGCTATTAATTTCCCCACAAAGGTTTTACATCAGCCGTGTTTTGTCAGTATTATGATTACGTTTTAAGCAAATCGAGTAAAAATAAAATGCTGAATTCAAAGCATTTTGAAAACGACACACTTCCTGCTGCCAGTGTTGGTGGAGCTACAACTTTGACTCCTAATAGTCACATCTATGCGATCGGCATTATACAGCAAACAAACCCATGATGTTTGTCAAAATCAGATAATGTACAGTATGTGGATGTTATTAGACACTTCCTGCTTCTCATTTCTCGCCATGATGTCATCGCATGATGTCATTGCAAATTCCAGAGCATGGACTTTTTAAACAGCCCTGAATAGTGGACTTCCTGTTGGGCAGAGCACTGACTGTCAGCGCAAAATATAGTTCGGCTCAAAGAGATCTATATGCGTACTGAGTTTCATATGAATACGTGCAAGAATGTGTGAGATATACATCTTATTTTCTGTCTGTGTTCCAGGGGGTGCCATAGAGCCCCTGTGTCATGCCCAGGTCCCAGCCTCTGCAGGGTCCTGATGACAACACATTCCAACGTGTGTACCAATTTTCAAGAGTTTTTGTGCATGTTAAGGTCCCCAAAAGGCCCGAATAGTCCAGGTAAAAATAAAATCCTTAGAAAAACAATAGGGTCCTCTGCCTAGTGGCTCGGGCCCTAATATTTTACTCAACCGTTCTTCTACCCCAAGGTAATCTTCCTTCAACAAGAGAATACTTTAATGATGTATTTGACACAATCAGCGAATAGTTTTGTGGTCCAGGGTCACATATTTTATATGTATATGATGTATACAGTATATACAGAGAGAGAGGGAGAGAGAGCAATTTATTATTCCTATTTGAAAATTTAACTTTGTTGTTAATGTAACAGTTCTTCAATAATTAATGCAAAACTTAGATGTATGGATTGTTTGAGAATCCAGTGTAAAATAAAAAAAAGAGTAATAATTTGTTAGCACTAGAGAGACAGCATTGGCTTCCTTATTGTCTTTGCATATTAATCTGGGATAGAAGAAAGCCGTTTAACATCGCAAAAAGACACCCTTCACCTTTAATAATGAGAGTAACACGGAAACAGTGACTTCTTTTTATAATTATTAGGGAACAGATTGAATAATTAGGGCCTTGTTTCATGTCCATAAATTTGCATGACCATCATCTTGATCTGACAGGATACTATATCCATCTTCATTGGACACAGTATTTACATGGCAAGACAGACTCATGCGCACACACTTTCTCTCTTTCCCTCTGTCTCTCTCCAACATGCACTCATTAACTACACAAATCAGCGTGCCACGGATGGTGAATGTTTAAAGGAAATCAGGGCCATGTAGCTATTGGACTGGGCTAATTGATAAAGTCATTAGCAAAGCTTGTGTTGATAGCACATCTAAATCACCTCAAACTGAACAGACACCTGCAGCTATGGGTCGCCACAACAATGAAAGCTACTGCAAAAAAAGTGAGCAAGAAATATATTAAGCATAAAAATATTGATAAAATGATGATGGCACCATGTCTTAAGCACTATTGACAGTTTTGTGAGTATTGAGACGATGCATTTATGCAGAAGGAACAACCGCGGCTGAAGAACACACTTAACCTTTTTTCATTTCGAAAAATTATCAACACCACCTTCTCTGAAATCCAAAGAGAGGCAAATTGTAAATGCATGAAAGAAAAGGCTTCAGATATCATTGAGAATGAGAAGCAGAGGATTCTGACAAGATCTGTATCCACAAACACTCACACATAAAATCACAAGCAGGTCTCGTTTTTGTGTGTGTCTGAGGGATTGGCTGAGCTGGATGTAGTGTTAAAAGCGATTAGGGAGGAGGAGCGTGGCACGTGCGTAGCATCTACTATGAGATTCTAGCATGATTAGTCAAATCCCTAAAGAGTGTCCTTACTCTCTAAGGCTCCGCTGACAGAATGATTACATCCCAGAGAAAAGACTAAGAGAGAGAGGAGAGAGAGAAATAGAACATCGCTACAGAGCAACAGAAAAAGGCAAGAGAATGAAAGTCAATGAGATGACAGAAGAGGATATACACTTGCATTTCCATACTCTGCGGGTACGACTGAGTATCTGTGGAAGAGTAAACCAGTGACAATGACCAGACAAGCACAAACAGGTTGGTACAGACTCGCCTTGCTGAAATATCACTCCAACTGACATACCGAAGTATTCATCCAGTGTTCATACACATCCAGACTCACATAGTACACAGAGTGGCAGAAAAGTGCTATAATAAAACCTATCTTCAAACTAATGTATTTTTGTTTATCAGCCTCATTGGTTATAACACCAATTCAACTTTTTATTTTGCATGTATACTGTATATATTTTGAATATCATGGCCTAATGACTGTATAAATTTTTTTTGTATCAGCATCCAATAAGCTCGTTGCTAAACATTCAAATACTTGGCTAGTGCTTGCTGTAGCAGTTGCAGCGCACTTCAAAAATACTCCACCTTACCCATATATGTATGCTATATGGGGGTTATTTCATATATGCTATATATTCAGAATCAGTATTTCTCACATGCTCACAGCAGGATGTATCGGAAGTAGCAATCCTCAGTACCTGCCCACATAAAAATAATTTTCTAGAATCTAGAATTTTCAGCATAGGTGCATTTCCACTGTGAGAGACAGAATCTTAAAAGAAAAATCCAGAAATCACACTGTATGATTTTTTAACAATTTATTTGGGTATTACTGTGTCAAATCAGTATTTGATCACTTGCTTATCAGCCAGATTTCTGACCCTCAAAGACCTGTTATTTTGCTTTTAAATAGTCCAGCCAAAGTCTAAGTATGTAGCAATATGGGCAAAACCAAAGAGCTGTCAAAAGACACAAGAGACAAAATTGTAGACCTTCACAAAGCTGGAAAGGGCTACGG
>JAUMHG010000017.1:1584533-1619461 GCA_032359395.1 Enteromius anoplus | reverse complement strand
GTGTATTTAGAAAACGTAAGTATTTTCTTGTTGCTGTCAATATTTATTTGAATAATGTTCATGTTTATATTTCACTTAATACTGCAGTTTTTATACTGCCCGTTTTTGAAAGAGGGCAAAATTAAGTGTTCTGTGGTGTTTTGACTTAATCTGTACCTTTTTTACATTTAATATTGTCTCTGTACCTTGATAACTTGAATGTTATCAACTCCCACTATGTTAGAGCTCACATACAGTACTGTACAGTAATATTGATGTATCGAAACCGAACCGTTACCGTGATACAAACCGAACCGAGGGCTCACTGTACCGTTGCATTCCTAGTGTCCAGCAATGTTTTGTTACCCGCTTTCTTCAAAATATTTTTTATCTTTAACAGACATCTTATACAGGTTTGGAACCGCTTAAGAGTGAGTAAATGATAGCAGAATTTTAATTTGTGGTTAAACAGTTATTTAAATAGGGAGATTTATTTTATTTCTCAGAGGAATATTTTGACTGAACTGTCATTGTTGCCAAGTACTATAGGTTAAAAATGTTAAATTAAATGAAAACAATTAAGACACAGTTTGTCACTGAATGTTAAATCAACAAAAGAAGAGAGAGAATTTTTATTTTCAGTATATGAACATATTTATGTAACAAAATATACTATTTTATATAAATACTTAAAGGTGCTGTATGTGATGTTGCAGGATTTAGCTCGATTTCATTTTTATCTCAAACCGTTTGCATCACCCCTTGATCGTCTTGCTGTCTGCCCTCTGAATACATTGGGAAAAAACCCGGTCCCAGAAGACAACAAAGAGGCTGCAATACCAAAAGAAACACTTTGGGCACCACAACAAAAATCAAAACTTCGGCCAACCAATCGCCAAAAAGAGGTGATGTTTAATGTGCATTAAACCCCACCTTTTCTTGCCGATTGGTTGGCCGAAGTTTGTTTTTGTTTTGGTGCACATCCTGTACCCATAGCGTTTGCAAGATTGCATAGAGCACCTTTAAGCAATATTCTATACAGACACTACTCTTCAAAAGCTTGATTTGCTAAGGTTTTTAAAATGGTTTTGAAATTGGTCTTTTATGCTCATTACACAATTGATTAAAAAATGTGATATTGGGAAATATAAAAATATTAAAGAACTTTTAAAACATTTTAAAAATGGAATTTAATATTCTGATGGCAGTGGTTAGGTTTTATCAACAAAAAAATCAGTTTGAAAGAATGTCATGGAAATTAAATCACAAATCCCCCCTTTACAGCTCTTTCCTCCATCTTGGCAATTATTGCATCTGCACCTGGACATCCACTGGTCTGTTCTGGAGATCCTTCACCTGTTGGAGCAAAGGATGATGGGTATGTTGCAGTAGCTGTCTCTAGATTGCACATGTGGCCTTGAATCTGGGACTGTCTTGCTAATGAGTGTTGGTTCCTCATGCTTTTGAAAGGCCAGGTAGTTTATGCGCACCAGTTTGTGAATCTGACAGGCGAGACGCTCACAAACATCAGTGTGTTTGAGGACCAGGTCAACAACCTGCTCTGTGATCTCATTGGCCTGGCCATGAACAAATATAATAAGGTTTGTGTTTTATTCAATAAACATAACAAATATTGTGATTTAAAGGTTAGGAGATATAACCTTTTTTTTATTCTCTCACTCTCTCTAGGTGAGACCAACAGAGACTTTGAACAGCCATCACTATCACTGCCTCTGCACAAAGGAATTATGGATTCTACTCATACATTTGCTGGAGCACAGGAGCAAAACTATGCACACTCAGGTTAGCGCATACACAATCTCAGCATAGATGGATATTTCATATGATTGTTGATTCTGATATTTTCTCTTCAATCCAGTCTTTTTGGACCTATGTAAATGCCCTGCTGCAGACTGTCCTGAAGGGCACACCTTCAGGAGACCGTGACCCAGGTCTCCCCTTGCACTGTAAAGACCCTGATGGCTTCACCTGGTGGCTGCTCACACACCTGGCCCAGATTGGTATGCACAACCGGAACGGCACTGCTCAACAGGAGGTAAATCAACACAAACTAGTATCACATGATGAGATTTTATTCATTTTGATCATGAATATTACATTATTGGTGAGTTTGTTTGCCATTTCAGAAACAACTTGAGGATAATTGGAGCTTTGTGATGGGGCTGCTGAAGTCTAGCTGTGATCCAAAGGTGATTAAAATAATATTGCATATTCTGGTGTATTATGTGTTTATTTGGATAATATGCTTGTTTTGCTTGTCTTTTTATAAATAGCATTAGATATATTTTTTGCATGGCGCACATTGTGTTCTGAAAAGTAACGATTATGATTAATGTACAGAAAGCTGCACAGGAAGAACAGATACGAATGATTGTCCACTGCTGCCTCAGCCTCAGCTTGATGTGGGGCCCAAATGTCAGTGTTGTCACAACGCTCTGGGAATATTACAGCAGAAATCTAGTAAGTCATTAGTGCAATTATTTTGGTTATTAAAGCCATGATGTACAGTGGGATTCAGAGCCCCCATCTGAATCTGGAAACAATAATGTTTTAAGAATTGTAAAATTAATTCTAACTTGGGGTGTCCATATCAGCTCATTACTGCAAGATCACATAGACATTAAATATTAGTTCTGTAACTGAAGACATGATGTACCGTGGGACACAGACGTGCAGTTAGTTTCCCTCATTCAAATATGTAAGTAATTTTAAGTTAAAATTAATTAGTTTAGATCATTGTAATAAATTAATTATATTACATTACATTTATTTTGACGGTTTATGATGTCCATATAGGCTAATTACTGCAAGATCACATCTACATCACATTTTAATTTTATATTATGCTTTAATAATTTAGACTCACTCAAACTGATGTTGTTTTGATAACATAATTTATTAATTGGAAAATTGTAAAATTAAAGCATTTTCAGTTCACTAGTGATTTCTACATTACCAGCTGTAGTTTTATAGAGACTAGATCCATCCTGAATCAGATTTTTTGCAGGTTTTCTTTATATTGGACTTGAAGAGTATATTCAATATATTGTAAAATAATTGATGTGGCCTATTCTTAAATGCTGCGATTAAACTATACTTATTAGTGTGAAAGACTTCTTCTAAAAGACCCCCACTTTTAATTCTGAACTCTGTTCTTTTATGTGTATGCAGAACAGCTCTTTCACCGTGCCTTGGTTAGGTGTGTCAGGGCTGGGCAGTATCAGCAGGACTCCCCTCTGTCTGTTGCAGCAGGCTAAGAGCTGCTGTAGCCCTGCATCTGTTGGCTCCAACTCTCACACCCAGCTCTACCGCTCAAGCAACTCCTTCCATATCTTCCTGCGTATTCTGGCCCTTCACCTGAGCCAGGAACATGGTGGCGGCGCCCCCTGGAGACAGATCAAGGGCAGGTGAGAATGAGCTTTGAGACTCTCACCTATTTTCAAAGTTTAGACCTTTTCACCCCTGCATTGTAAGTTCAGATCAGTCGCCAATTGGGTTGGCCTGGTGAAGCTCTGGTAAGAGGCTGAAACGGACGGAATCTGGATAGTAAATTTTTCTGTCTGGATCGTGCTCAGCCGTGCGGCAAGCGCGAAGGCTAATTAGCTAACAAGCATAGCGGTTAATTCACCAAAGCGCAGGCGTTCGGGTTTCCAACAATGCCGTGGCGGGGGCTGACTTGGCCGGCTCCAGGACCATCTCCACCTCCCCTACACACACACACAAACACACATGCCACACGGGGAGGTGTGGGCTGCGCTGATGGCACTCGGGCCTGGAGCGCGCTCGGTGGGAGGCACGGCGCACGGTGCATTAATGAGATCGGCAGGGAGCACGTTCAAGCTCGTACTCTGGGAATGAGCAGCATCTGCTCGTGGCAGGCGAAAAAAAAAAAGGGAAAAAAACGTGATAAACAAACAACTAGACAGACAATATCTCGACAGCTTTCTGTTCATCTTTGGCTCATTCTCTATCTCGGATGAGTCTCTAAAAGCTTGCGCCACACTTCTGTGCACTGTGCCTATCTGTAGCGGCAACGCGGCTGGACTCCCCGCAGCTTTGCGTGATGTGTTTTTGTCCAAATATTAAACGGGTGCTCAAAGGCCTGCTTGTAGTGCAGTGTGTTTGTTGTGGAACCTGCAGGGTTCTGTTTGGGCCAAACAGTCAACAGTAGAAAGAAGGGGAGAGCGGAGGGGGTCAATATTGATTTCTCCTTCTGTGCTGCAGCAAATTGAGCCGCACACGACAGTGCAGCTACCACTGTGTGCCTGAGTGTTTCTGACATTTAACATGGTCTTTTAAAGGCATTTCACTGTGGTGCCCGGAGGATCAAACAACACTCTCTCACACACACACACACACACATAAGCAAACGTGCACATGCTGCTCACAGGCATAGCTTTCCAGGAAGACTGAACGTCTGCAGGAGGTTAGCGATGAGTTGAGTACTTAGGTTGAAGTGTTTGATTCTGATAGACCCCAACAGATTTTTAAAGCTATGTAAGCATTTGTTTAGTGGAAATATTATTGAAATATTAATATTCATATTGATCGGTCTTGAGTCAATGTGGAAAATTTGGAGTATTGTAGAAATTGATTGCACATTTAGGGCTGAGTATTACAAACTGCTCATTACAATACAAATTTTACAACAGTACTGAAAGTCTTGGATAATTTTGATAAATATTTTTTAATTTCCAAATTTACATCTGGAAACAGTTTTTTCTCATTTATTGTTTTGTTGATGATATCATTTAGGGCACAACAAAGGTGACCCACGGTAGCTATGTTTCCATCCAAAGTTACGAATTAGCCAAAATTGTGTAGCATTTTTAAATAAAGTACCATTTCCATGCAGTGAGCTGAAAAGAACAAAATAGTCTCTTTGTGATAAACTTTCTCTTAATATCACAAAAAGTAATTATTTTGCCGCAGTAGGAGTAGGCACTGTATGTAATAATTTTATTATTAATAAACTATGAGCTTCAAAATGTGCAGACGAAATGTGGCCATGTTATCAATTTTCGGAGCGTGCTATTAGAAAACATGGTTCTGGGATTTAATTAAAAGAAAGCACTTTAATGAGACTTTGCTCAAGCATTTTATAATAACAACACTAGCATTTCAGATGTTTAAATGCCATGAGATCAGTCCGTTGGTTGGTCCAGCTTTATGCTCAAGCTTTATTTGCAGTGCATTAAGGAATTTATTTGGTGAAAGTGTTTTCATCTCAGTTTATGCACATGCTTTCTCACTTAGTTAGACCTAGTTAAGAGCATAAATGTTTACTTTGTTGGTTTTTTTTCAATGCATCTTAGCATTTTCATTCAGCATTTTTGGTTTTATTTTGTTTTAATGCGATATCCTTAAATTCACTTTAAAAAAAAAAGTAGACAGAAACACTATTTTACATTAATTTATATATTTTCACCCATTTGTATGCCTTGCAAATTTGAAGATGGCATGAAATGTTTAGTTATTCTGATTGTTGTTGAGATGAATCGACAATGTTTTACATCATATGCCATCACTTTCCAGAAAAAGTGTTTATAAATTTGATGTATTAATACATTTGATCCAGTGTGTTGCAAATCTTGCGAAGAAAATGTTAACAAAATTAACATTTCAAAAATATTTAATTCAAAGTAGCGTTTCTTGCAAATATAGACCAAATAAGGTCCCACTTTATATTAAGTGTCCCTAATACCTGTGTACTTCTATAGTAACTAGATGTGTATCTAGTATGTAACCAAAGTGTAAGTACACACCAGTACATAGCTGTAATATTTCTGTAACTACACACATGTTAACTTACAACCCTCAGAATGGTATGTGTAAGTACAAATGTGTAACAGGACTAACAGCACTTTTTGGCATATAAAGTGTTACACTTTATATTAAACAGACAATTACTATGAATTTAGCATGTAATTACTCTGATGTTACACAGCAGAGGGCAGTAAATTAGGCGGTACATATAAATTGTGGTTGGTGTCCAGAATGTTACACTTTATATTAAGTGGACAGTTCCTGAGGAGTTACTATGTATGTACACTGGTATTACAGAGGTAACTCCGCCCATTTTATATATCCCTAAACCTACCCAACTACACCCCCTGATCACCCCGTTACAAATTGTAGCTATGTAATTCCACATGAAGAAGCGAAGTGAAGAGTGTTGTTACCTATTTCCTGTTACACATTTGTACTAGCACACACCATTCTGAGGGTTGTTACATGTGTGAAGTTACAGACATATTACAGCTGTAGATACTATGTAGCAATGTGTACTTGCACTGTGGTTACATACTAGATACACATCTAATGTAGTTACTATAGAAGTACACAGGTATTAGGGACACTTAATATAAAATGGAACCAAAAAGATATTTAAATATAACGGCATATTTAATATTGAGAGTTTTCATAAAGCATTAGATCGTCAGTAGATTCAGTAATTGAACTGTAGGAAATAAATAAAATAATCACATTAAAAGTATTGATTTATTGTTTAGAAACTTTTATCAGCAGAGTTTATTTCCACATTATGACCATGTTTGTCTCATATGTTCACAGACTCTACTCAAAGTTCCACCAGAGGCGGATGACGGAGCTCTCTGACACGGGCCTGCTGCACTTCCTGATGCTTTTCCTGGTCTTGGCGCAGTGTGCAGAGCTGGAGGATGTGGCCAGCCGAGCGTGCGACTTACTCGCCATGCTGCCCGCTGACTCCACACCCCCAGCCCTGCGCGCGCTGCAGTGGAGGGGCCAGCTGGCTCTCGTGCTGCTGTATTTGGAGAAGGGACTGGATGCTGGCGCTCTGGCGGAGCAGTTGGCCGCCTACTTCAGCCAAGCAGCCCGCGAGTTCTACCTGAAGACCACCGAGCCTTCGCGCAAGCTAGCTCTCTGGGCACCACTTAGCTCGTACCTGGAGGGGGTGAGTGAGGTGTTCGAGACGAGTCCTAATCTTACTCTGTCAGAGGAGAGGCTTCTGAACGAGGGCTTTGGACTGCTGCTGCCTGCCTGCCGTCAGTCCGAGCTCAGCTCTGCTTTGGGCTTCCTGCAGACTGTCCTGGCGCAATTACGGTGAGAGTACACACACGCTTTACTTTAGACGTTAAGATTTTTTGGCCCCCTCCCTCCAGTGATCCCAGAAGCTTATACATATGGCCCCTGCACGGCTCAAATCTCTCCCCTGCATCCCTTCTATGTTGACAATGGCTTGATTGTGCATTAGTTACAACGTAGTGTGGAGATAAGCTTATCCATTGTGCACAGAACCCCTGTAAGGTCCCCTGTGAATCTCTAGGGTCCCGCGGCACCCGGGTCAGCTCGTACAGGTGCTGGAAGAGAGCTGTGTTGAGTTTCGGCCCATGGGTCCGGTCCTGGCTGGTGACAGCTGAGTGTGGACTGAGCTGAAGGGAGGGACGAGTTCATGGCAGGGACATCGGTGTGCCTTACATGGCTAACACAGTCAGAGGTAGCTAGGGTGTGATCAAGTAAGATGTCCGGGTTTGAAAGCGCACACACACACACACACACAGGCCTCCTAGGTAAAGAATCCGCTGCTTAAGTGTCCACTCCTCTCGTTTTACTCAAATCAAACTCTGAATCACTTTAACACTACTAATTTCCAAGCAGGATCTGTGGGTGGGAGGCCACTCATTTGCACATTAATGAACGATAAAACTGAAGCGAGCAAGTTTTTCCCAAACAGGCTCAAGTTGGCACCAAGTTCCCGCTGACCCAGTTTAAGGGGTGGGGCGCTCTTCGTCGTGTCCTTACAAATTACTCTTAATTTCACCATGGTTCTGTTGTATCGCTTTTATTAATGCGTTTTCACTGACACAATTAATGCGTTATTATGGGGTCCGGTAAATTGAACCCTGGCTTCATTACGGCTGTTAGGTTGGAGACGGCATGCGCAAGCCTTACGTGAATTAGCCTGCACGCAGCTACGGGGCGATGTAAGGCAGACTGTAACTGACGGATGATTCACGCAGATAACACAGGCCAGGCTCTAGTCACGCTCTAATTCTCATCATCGCATTCCCCGCCACGATCCTCTGTGTGTGTGGGCAGCGAGATCGCAATGGTGACCCCTGCAGCACAGTGGCGTCTTTGCCAAGTGACTAATCGAGTTCTCGCCAATCGATTAATCCGGTTCCTTCCCACTGCGCTTTCGCCGTGCACACAGTCTCCCCTCAGGAGAACGAAGAGCACGGTGAGAGTTATCTGTGTTTTCTATGTTTCTGTTCAGCACAGCAGGGGCTGTTTGTCAAACTCATTTGAGAACATAAAACTGTTTTCATTCATTTAAACTGTTAGTACAAAATAGCTTTAAAAGGATGCAAGAGTTGTAGTGAATTTAGTCCGAAGGTTTATTAACGAGTTGAACATATTCAGGGATTCACCTCTTCACTGACAGGGCTACATTACATCACCGCTATATGATTTTCTGTTGTTAGTTGTAGATGGTAACGTCAGATATTCTCATTCTTGAGAGCTTTTGTTTGGATAAAAATCTGTGTGGTGCAATATGAGTCATCAGTGATTTTGATGTGTTTTCGAGGAAGAGAATCACATTTCAAATTATTTTTATCAATATTGAAGAGTACATTTGTACAAATAGTGTGAAGAAAAAAAAAACATTTCACATTTCACTGTGCTGTATAAAATCAATTCAATTTATTTTTGTTTTTATATTTATTTATTTTTTCCACATATGCATTAGTGTTGTTCAATGATTAATCGCATCTAAAATAAGTTTTTGTTCACATAATATATATGTTTTTCGGTGTATACTTATTATTTAGATATAAATACACACACATGCATGTATATACTTGTAAATGTTCTGAATAATATATATACATTTATATATTTCTATGATTATTTGATATTATATAGAAATATTTAATATATGAAAAACACATTTTTCTTAAATATATACATGCATGTGTTTGTATTTACAAGACATTATTCATTTTATTCCGCAATTGTGCATTCATTTAGTGAAGAGTTTAGTAAGATTCAAGACATTTCTCATTTCTGGAGGATCACATGGTAAAGATTGGAGCATTAGATTTTAAAATAATAATAAATAGATTTTAAATTGCTATACTATTCCACTTTCAAAAGTTGGAACCTCCTGGATTATTAATAATTTATTATTAGGATTAAGGCAATACACAAGTAAAATTTTGACTGTAGCTTTAGAAATTTAGCTAGGATTCATTTTGCTGTTAATTAATATTTAGCATTCTTGCCTTACATTAATTGTACCGAAATATCCACTGGAGTAAACAGAGCCTACAGCATTACTGATGGGAATTTCACTCAATAACTCTTCACTACACAGTTTACCCTTCAAACGTTGACGCTGATAGCCTAAAACCTTCAATTGGTTTGATATATTTACTATTGAAATGGAAAGCGAAATGTTTTCTTGTTTTCACGAGCACACTAGCATATAGATTAGTCTCAGATCTTTCAGACACAAACTTAAAGCCACAAAACTTTGATTTGGATTGCATGGTGTCTGTGCCCACTCTCATATGCCTACTTGCTCTTTTGAAAGGCATATTAGCTGAGACTATAACACATGCATGGTCAGAAATAAGCACCTTTGCTTAATGTCACAGTGAAGGACGTGCTCCTCCATCAACGGGGTGTGTGTTGAGCGATACGGAGATATCAGAGCTTACGCACAGTGTCAGATGGCGTGCTCGCGATGCTTATCTGAGTGTGTGATTCCGTGTGTCAGTTTACACAAAGGCGCCCAGCGTGATCGTGTAAGTCGGTGCGTGTACGTTCCAGAGGTGTGTGTTCAAAATCTGTGCTGCAGTCCGGGGAGAGATTAAACGAGTGTTCAGATGGTACGGGGTGTGTGCGTGTAAGACGCCGCAGTGAGGGGATTAAGTGGGGTCTCTGACGATGTCTTGTACAATGAGGGTTGATGGGTGTGAAAGGCCCATTCCGCCGCGGTAACGAAGCTAATGAATTCACTCTCTAATCGATTGTCTCAGCTCTCCGTGGATTAGATGCAACCTTGCTGGAAGGCGCGAAGGTGTGTGCATGTGCGCGCGCACGTGACGCTCGCCCCGACCCTTTCCCGGCGCTCTCACTTTCATCGCTGAGAATGACAGGACAGGAGGATCATCTCCAGTCTAAATGAGATTACAGCCCCTTCAGCTGCTTATCTGAGCTAATGCCAGCCGCTGCAGAGCCAGACTCGTGCTCTCAGCCTTCCATTCAGACCCAGCCTCACAGCTACCGCCAGGCCACGGAGGAACCGTTTGCCCCACACCCGCTCGCTCCATCTAATCCCTCTGTCCGGAGAGATGAGGAGAATCCGCAGTGAAAAGAGGGCAGAGGGGGCCGGAGATAATACAGACAGTGAGAAAGGCAGCAGTCACATTTACGAAGGTTGGAAAGAGAAAGAAAGCTTGAAATGGTATGGATGAATCTGGATAGATGAGATGGGGGGGGGGGTGAAACACAAGAACTGAATTTAGGAATAGAGCTCCTCACACTTAAAGTCTGCAACTAAAAGCCAATGACACACAATCTGTCCAAGCAGTCATCAGGTGTGTGCACTCTCCTGATTATGGGGGGGGTGGCAATGGCAATGGAGACCTGCTCCTCACATCTGCTTAACCATTTTCTCATCCATTTCTTATTATTTTTAAGCTCCTTTTCTTCTTTATAGTACAAAACAAGATTGGCACTGCTATCAACCAAGTTTCTTTGAGAAATTGGGAGATTAGAACCAAGGGGGTCAAGGCTGGATAGCGTACTGTGGTGTGTGGAATTACTGTTTTGAAAGGCAGATTAGCTTTGTTAAAAGTAGTATGTTAAAATGCATACAGGATGTAATTTAAAAAAATTGCTTTTTCACATCATATATTTATATCATATAAATATGTAATGAATGTTTTATAGAATATTTATAGGGTCTGGGGTCAGGAATGGTTTGTTTTTGAAGCGTTTACAATGTTGAAAAATATTTTATTTGAAATAAATGTTATTTAACAGATTTTTTATGAAAATATTTCTCAAACACCAAATCAGCGTATTATAATTATTTCTGAACAATCAAGTAATAGTGAAGACCGTAATGGCTCAGATTTGTCATCACAGAAATAAATTTCATTTTAACTTATATTTAGCGTACTTAGGAAATTCATTTTAAAAAATGTAATATATTTCACATATTACTGTAGAAAAAAACAAAATTCATTGTTGATCAAATAAATGCAGCCTTGTGAGCATAAAAATGTATTTATTTGCTAGTATATTTAAAATATTTATGTAAAAAAAAAAATATATATATATTCACTATCAATTTGTTATGGATGTTTGTTCCCCATTTTGTTGTATTTGAAGGCTTTAGTTGCATAAAGTGCTCATCAACACAACAAATCTTGAAGTGTGTGTGCTTGGCATTAATCTGTTTCTCCTTTTCTCTCTTTAGGAGAGTTCACCAGCGGTGTGGCCAGCCGTCTCACTCTGTAGACACTCCCAGTTGGGTTCCTCTCCCCAGCGTGGCTAAAGAGCGCCACCAAGCGGTGGCAGCAACGCTCTGGTCCCACTTCTTTCCCTTCCTGTGCAGCATGAGGCTTTCCCAGACCCCCCCTCCCCAGCTCGCGGACGCCGCAGCAGGTCAGGGAAATGGAGAAAATGAACTCTTGTTCTCTCAGGGGCTCTCTTTGCATGGCTGCCTTTTCTCTGTGGGCTCTGCTCTAAAAGTGCTGAATAGAAGGACTGTATGAATGTGCAGTCGTTTTGATGCACACATCCAGGACAACTCATCAGTCTGTTTTTATTTTTTTCTTTGATTGATTTTGAGAAACCTCTCTCCCTCTCCCTTTCTTGCTCTATAAATGTAGCTCTTTTAAAGGTAGAAATGTGGGAATGATTGTCTAAAATCTAATAGTATTTTATGCTATTAGGCTTCACACTGTTGGCATTAGACATGCCTGGCTCTGCCCCTCAAAACCTACAGCCCCACCCCATCCAGTCCATTATGCAAAGCTTCGGCTGGGATGAAATGCTTCACCCCCTGCTGGTAACCCACTATCTAAATCACCTGCTGCAAAATGGGTGAGTGTCTTTTCTCCATTTACTCTTTCTTCCGGTGAATAGTTGGACTGGTTTTTACTGTGAGCTCAAAAATTATCTTTCACAGAGAGCTGGTCAGTTGGGTCAGCTCTGGGCCAGGTTCTGGTTCTGCCCAGGCTTTATGTGTGCGTGCCTGGATCCGCTGTGTTCTACAACAGTACCTCCATAAAAGCCAAGATGCTCCAGATACAAGAGCAGGTACAAAGAACTCATTACGTAATGGCAGGCATGGCATGGCAAGTGGTTAAAGGGATAATTGACATAAAAATGAGAATTCTTTTTAATCGTTTACTCAACATGAGGTATTTCTAAAACTGTATGACTGGTGTATTAAGAATTTGAATAGTAAAAGTAAATAGTTTTGGGCATGCAAGACTTAACAACTGTTGTCCTAAGTTTAGATAAGAAGTAGAATCTCTAACAGCAGCTACAGTGATATAATTTTTGTACAAATTGTTGATTAGCTATATTTGTTTCTAGCAGGTGGGACTTAACATTGCATGCATTTTTTTTCTCCATTTATAATATTATGAGTAAGCCATCTGTGTGTAAATATACATTGTCTCTTTTTTCCCAGTCTTTAGTGGTTTTATGGCTTTGGGCAAACCAATGTAAAAAGTGAATTTATGTCACCTAATGGACTAGAGTGTGAAGTGCTCTGTGGTGCCCAGGAATTTAAAAAAAATCAGCCACCATGATTTTACTGTCAAAGTTGCTCAGAATTTACGTTTTTGGGTGAACAATACCTCGATCCAATGAGTAATTCTGTTATGAATTACTTATCCTCATGTTGTTTCAAACCCATAAGACCTTCGTTCATCTTTGGAGCACAAATTAAGATATTTTTGATGAAATCCTAGAGCTTTCTGACCCTTCATAGACAGAAATGCATCAGCATCTCCATCCTCTGCCATTATCGAGAGCACCACAACATATGCGTCTGCATTGCTCTGCTCATAAAATTCCTCAGCGTTGCTGTATTTGCAGGGTAAGAAAGCTCTCGAATTACATCAAAAATATAATTGTGAACTAAGGTCTTCCAGGTTTGGAATATCCCTTTATATATCAGGGGGGTTTGCCCAAAAACCGACTGGAGCAGAGCACTATATAAAGGACTAAAGTGTGTATCAGTGTATTTTGATCCAATTCACCAAACTGGATATTCAATTGAAGGTGCAATCATCCTAAAAGACAAATACTGTATCTGCAGAAGAAAAAATCCATACAGGTTTGGAACGACATGTGCATTAGTAAATTATGACTACGTTTTCGATTTACATTTATTTATTTATTTATTTTTTTTATTAAAAATTATTCCTAATTTGCTCACAAGTGATAGCGAATCTGTATTATTAAAATGATTTGGGTGTGTCAGAGACAGCAGCTGTGGTATCGTGTGTACAGGCAAAAATCTGGATGAACAGCTGGCCGAGTTAACCAGACAGGTTCTCCGACTTCCAGAAGTGGAGTCTGTGCTGCAGAGAGCAGGCCTACATCCTGCTGCTGCCAAAGATCCCAAACCTGCAATGGCTTTGTTCATTAAGGTACACACACTCCAACCAGAAGCTCTTCCCAATAAGCCATACTGTATCTCCAACACTGTGTACTTGTGCTTTACTAGGCTGTTGGTCGATCATACTGTGAGCTCCAGCTCCTCTCCGAGCGTTCTTCAGCGGTGTCCCGAGCACTGGAGTATGTAGGAGACATCCTCAAATATATCAAGCCTTACCTGATAAATAAGAGCCGGGAGGGTCTACAGCTGGCATACTGGACTGTAGGTGGGTACCTTTTGACACAGCGTACACTCGTTTTTTTTTAAATGTTGTTAATTCAAAAGTAAAATGGGCTGTAAACAGTACTTTATGCGTATTATTATAAGTTAATGGTGTTTTCATATATTTTTCAGGCTGCTTGATCAAGCACTGGAGCCACCTGTTGGCCACCTCTAAAGCTCAGCAACTGCTCTTCCGCATCGTAGATGTGCTGTTACTGCCTCACGCTCTCCTCCAACAGGACAGTGGAGCACACACTCAAATGCTGTCAGCCCTCAAAGAAAGCCTGCCTCTGTTCCTGCAGGTTGACGCACCTCTAAATCCAATACATACTCTGTATTCAGACTATTCAAACCTTTTCGTTGTTGATGAAGTTTCTTGTCTTAACTAAGATTGTCATGGTACCTTCAGGGTTTGTCAGTGGCAGTGAGTGTGTCCCAATCTCAGGGGGCGTACCTGAAGCAGCAGCTGCACCGTGTCATTTCCCAGTACCTGAGCCGCTTTCTCCCATCCACACCCTCTACTGGAGCGGTGGTCAATCATCCTGTTCTGCTGGCAGCCTGCGAATCAACACCCACCCCGCAGGGGGAAAGACTCAGGAGGAGCGTTCTGCTTGTGCTGAGGTACGAGTCATGCGATTTCATATTTATATCTAAATGAACAGCAATAAATAAATCATATTTAGCTTTTTCATAGTCTTTAAGTATAGAAGGAGATGACAAACTTTTTAGGAATAACATTGTTTCTGCAGAGAGAACTTCCTCCAGTTTAAAGGTCTCGCTCCTCCTCCTCGACTCGCTTCTGTTCTCTCTTTACTGTTGGAGCTTCTGAAAAGGAACAGTGACAGAGATCCTGCCTTACTCACAGTTCCACTTCCTTTAGTGCTGCGCTGTCTGATGCTGGTCAACGAACCACAAGGTAGACGAGGACAAACCAAATAATCATTTTACTATTTATTACAACACATTCTGTCACTTGCACCATGGCGTTTCAAGTTATTAGCTGTTAATGTTTTTATGGTTCATTGTTGAAATCACTCCGAAAGTGATTCGTAAAATATGATTCCTCTGTATGCTATATGAAAAGTTTAGGGTCAAGATTTTTAATGCTTTTAAAAGAGGTCTGTTATGCTCACTTAGGCTTCATTTTATCAAAGTAGAGTGAAGAGAATATTGTGAAATATTAATATTATAACATTTTAAAAATAACTGACTTATTAAAAGTCCAAAATGTCATTTTAAATGTGTTGGCAAAGCTACATTTGCAACACCAATCATTCCAGTCTTCAGTGTCACATGATTGCTTAATTTTCTGCTTTAAAATTTGTGTGGAAATAGTGACACCCTTTTTTAGAATTTCTTTGAATAGGAAGTAAGATCAGAATTTTTTTTAGATTGTTATAAAATATTGAATGTAAAAGTCATTCATTTAATGCAAAAAAAAAAATCAGACCCCAGCCTGTGAGGTAGTTTGTGTAGTGTTTACTTGGGCTCTAATGTTGTGGCCATTTTTTTTTTTTTTTACTTCATGGTTTTAGTTATTATAGCTCTTTTTGTTATGCATTACAAGTATAACCTCATAAAAGTGTAAAATATTTAGTTTTTGTTTTGGCCACCCAGGCCCAATATGATCAGCCTTTGGATGTAAAGGCATGCCCTTTATTTTGCCAAAACATTAACAACACAAGTAAGCAGTGAAACATCGCTATAACATGTAACCCCTCAATTAGAGAGATCAACTTTTAGAAAGACCTCATATGTTCTAATAAAGAAAAATATATAGTATACTGTAATGTATTTTATTGTTTTTCTATAATCAAATCCCTGTTGTTTTATCTCAGTAAAGAGGCTGAGCACAGAGGTTACGCAGCTTATTGTGGAGCGGTGCACTGCTGCAGTTGGAGAGCAGCCATGTGAACATACCACTACTATTCTACGGTAAGTTACCCACACTAATCAGTGCTGCTTTAGAGACTATACTCTCTCGTTCTGTTGTCACCTATATTTTTTCTTTCCCAGGGCTTTCGTGGAAGAGAATGAAGGTGTATACGACCAGCAAGTGTATAATGTTCTAGAAGTTGTCGCTGTCCTTCACCCCTTCACAGTGACGGCTCTTATTCCCTTTCTGTCACTGAGCCTTAGAAAGACAGAGTGCAAGAGAGGTCTGGGAAAAAATACCTCTCTCAGGTACAACAACAGTAACCTATGTGTTAGCCGAGAGCTGAGAAGAAACTTAAGCTAAAACCAGCACTATCCATTAGCATTCCCATTTGCTTTGTACAATGCTTCATTTCCTCCTTCTTACAATTATGCCTTATTGTTTTAGGAATGGCTATAGGAGACTTCTGGCCCTGCTTGGAGACAGTGGACAGGCCGAGATGATTAGTTTAGAAGAAGACTGAATGGCCTCAGCTCTCAAGACTCTCATGTGAACAGTGTATATGGTGTAGCCTTGATAGTGGATCCGTGTGTGGATATTGTGAATAAACTTTCTTTGAATACCCTGTGTTCTGTGCTTTGTTGCTGGCTTCTGGAATGGTATTGTGTATTAAGGGAAACCCCATAAGACCCGAGTACAAAAAATTTTAATGGTCATTAGTACCAGTTTTATATGGAAACCCTCCTAAAATTTTGAAGTGCATCGCATGCTGTTTTCTGAAGATATTTACAGACAGTTAGTGAATAAAACTGGCAGAGGGAATAAACCCAGCTGGCACCGGATGTCGTTATACTGTTAAGGTGATGTTAGAGCCCAAGTCTTGCATTTAGGTTTATCTCATTTTGACATTGGTTTTACGTTGGATTTTGGTTACTTTACAACACAACCTAAAACAACACAATATCAATGTCAGATGATGGTATTGACATTGAATTTCTGTTTTTGCTCTGTTTATCAGAATGTGTCTTTGGGCAAACAGTGGAATTTAGTTCCTAAATAAATCCAATTTTGAACAGAATGATTTTTAATCCAGAAAGTCAATGTCCAATCACTTGGGCCCTGTTCCAAATCGTACCCTAAACCTTTGCAATTCTCCTCTTGCTCCACACTTTTGTGGCGTAATGTCACTGGGAATGACTGCTGGGAAGAAGTCTGGCACAGAGCTTGCCTCTGTACAGGCTCTGCAGAAATGCATGACGCGAGCGTATAGCAACTGCAAAGGGGCAGTCACAAACATACTTCTGTAAGCTAAAGTGATGAATGGCACACCCTACAGTATTGTGAACTAAATGAACAAGGACACATGGTGGCCATTTTTAGTCCATAAGTGCAGATGAAGTGTGCAATTTGGGGACCGGTCCTTGGAGGTTCCTCAATGAAATCAATCCTTTTGAATTAATTATATAATTCAATGACTCGCATTAGTGACTGCTGCCACCTACTAGTGATTCTATTTTTATATTGAAATCCGTTCATATATTCAACCTTGTTTCATTTCTATATTCAAAATGCTATATTTAAACCAGTAATCTCATAATATATAGGCAATTATAATTGTAGTGTAAATGCACCTCCGCTGCATGTCAGTGTCAGCTGCAAAACAGGCACAAATAATACATTTTGACGAAGCTACTCAAGAGATCTAGAATAAAGATAGCGATTAATGGGAAATTCAATATTTTTACCCATCGCATCTAGAAAGAGGCTACATTAAGTTGTCATATGGTCTACTGCTATCAATCAGCACTTTTCTGACAACTGCACAGACTAGTAATCAAAATCAGTCATGAAACCACAAATATGACACCCATGGCTCCCTCAATCACCTTCACCCCAAACCTTTCCTTTAACTATTCATACTGTTTGCAATCTCCATGCAATTCTGAGCACAAATTGCCTAGAGCCTCTCATCATTCTCTACCTCCTACCCTTCTTTTTCCCCCCTTTTCTCCATCCAAATCATTCCTTCCATTTCCATCTCGGCTCCCAGTCCTCTCTTGCAGCCTGCACACTCGCACCTCGCCCCGCAGTGTGGCACAGGCATCACACTTCATTAGAGCAGAGCCATCAAATGAGCCACGCTGTCTCTCTCACCTCAGTCACGTCCATCTCTCTTTCTCCGAGCTAATCAGAGAAACTATTTTATACGGTTTAACAGTTATAAGGTATGTTGCCACCAATAACAGAATAAGTGTTACAGTATAAGGTGACAAGTTAGCTTACTTTCAAATTTAGTGAGCTGCATTCCTTTTGACCAACATTACTAAGACCTACATTTTATCTGTCCTGCTTGCTTTACCTGCTTACTGCAAGGTTCCCACATCGATGGAAAAAATGAAAATATCTGGACCTGGAATGTCATGACAATTGTTAAAATTTGAGTCTATAAAATCGAAAGCTTTAATCATTTAGCATAAAAGGGAAATTCTTAAAGTAGATTTTTAATCTTACCTAGCAATCAAAATGACTGGACAACTCTCAGGAACTCACCAGAACAGAAACCCTAAACTGGGAATAAAGCTACTGCTGGTCTCTTGTTTGTTTCCAGAGAATCAACAATTCAAGAACTCACTATTGTTAATCATTATTCTACAACTGCATAAATGTTGTATTTATTAGAGACATTTTGTAAAAAAAGTGTGCCCTTACATGTTTTTTTTAATGGAATGGGTTTCTTGTGATGGGATCATGGAGAGCAGTCAAGATGCCGCCATTGACGCAGATTGTGAAGTTGCTGTGTGCATTTGTCATCAGCTGTGGTCATAACACATTCAGTAAACAATTGTACAGTCTTCATCCTGAGTTTTGATAAAAGTACAGTTTGTCACAGGCTGAGAAATGACAAATACGGCAGAAGGTCAGAATGGATAGTGGATGGAGTCCTAAGAATCTATGAAAACAGTTCATTAACACTTCAGCACTGTCCCAAATGCAGCTCTTGCTTATATCTTTTGATTTAACTCTGCCTGGATTGTTTAGTAAAGTTCACTTTGAGGTACCCTTTTTATGTTAAAATGATAAATGGGACAACCTGCAATCTTGTGGTCTTGACGGGCCACAGGTTCACATCAAGTGCACCATTTGGGACAGGGCCATGAAGTGGCTCTTTATCATTCTGACAGATTTACACGTTGCTTGTTAACTGTATTAGCATGGTGCAGCACCACAGCACATCCAGTTCAGAAATGCATGAGTGTCAGTGAAAAAAATGTCCCCATCCATCAGAATCTACGAGATCAATGTATGATCAACTACGGTTTCATCCACCAGTCACGATTTGTGGAAGTACAACAGACTGATTCACATGATTTAATTGGTTCATAGTGTGTTTGTGGGAATGTCATTGAGTTACAACCGAGAGGTTAGAGAGCTCCTATCCTGTGATGTGGCACTTGTAGGGTCTGCAGGTTGGGGCAGGTGAAGTACGGTGCAGGCAAGAAACATGTTGCCACTCCATTCGAAGCGAACGGGAGCGTTGGCCCGTAAAAAACCTCCTCTTTCCCCTTGGTGCTCACATCTAGCACCTGCCAAACAGACAAATGATGGCATCTCAACACTAATTATCCAACATGTCATTCAAACATATGCACCGTTCAAGCCAACTCACCTGAATGCAGGCAAGTGGTTCATTTGTCCAGATTGAATATCCACCAACCACATAGATTCTGTCATCATGGACGGACACTCCTGCCTCATTCTGGCCTATGAGAATGTAAAAAATATTACTTGTATAAAAGCCAAAACATTTCCATGTTTTATTACCCCTTTCAGGCACAGTGGAGACTAGGTATGCAAAGGTACAATGAGCCCACGATTCGGTTTGTATCACGGTTGTCTGGCCACGGTAACAGTTCGGTTTCGATACATCAATATTACTGTACAGTACTGTATGTGAGCTCTAACATAGCGGGAGGTCATTTGCCCTTTCTATTTCAAGTTATCAAGGTACAGAGACAATATTAAATGTAAAAAAAGATACAGATTAAGTCAAAACACCACATTTATTTTTTAAAAACAACACTTATTGTTGCCCTCTTTCAAAAACGGACAATATAAAAAGTGCAGTATAAAGTGAAATATAAACATGAACATTATTCAAATACATATGGACAGCAACAAGAAAATACTTACGTTTTCTAAATACACCATCAGAACAAACAACGATAACAAAATGTATCACCTATGCAGCCTGAGCCGGAAACAGAATTGATTCGTTCGTCTCTCGAGTCTTCGGGTTTTTCAAGTCGTTCCTTCATCACGTGACAGCCCCATAAGCTTCATCTATGCAGCCTGAGCCGTGCGCGACTGAACGAATCACTCCCACGTGATGACTCGTTCTTCCCGAGTCACATTAAAGATTCGTTCAAAATGAACGAATCTTCACCTTTCACGTGGGTGGACCGAACCGAACAGGGCGAACCAAACAGTTCGATAAAGAACCGAAAATCGTTGCATCCCTTGAGGAGACTATGAAAAAAACACCTTTTCTTTCTTTTTGAAAGTACGAATCTTTAGTTTTTAATCTTTTTTTTATTTTTTTTTATTGGATGACTTTAATTTGTCTCCCAAGTCTGATTCTAAAAACGTCCAGCTAAAACCAGCTAAACTAGCTTTAATTTCTGTACATATTTCTATCACAGGTTATTCGTTAATGAAAAATAAAAATTTAAAAGGTAACATACTAACATACGAGAATTTAAAAAAATACTTAATGTACTACCATCAAATGAGTAGTTCACCCAAAAATGAGAATTTCCTGAAAATGTACTCAACCTTAGGTCATCCAAGATGTATGTGTTTGTAGAGATTACAAATGATTTTGAGAAATGTATTTCATTATTTCACTTGCTTACAGATAGATACTCTGCAGTGAATGGGTGCTGATAAAAAGTAATTCACTCCAGTCCATCTATTAATGTCTTGTAAAGTGAAAACTGCATGTTTGTGAGAAACAAATCCAAAGGAATTTTAACTTTAAACAATTGTTTCTGGCCAAAATTCATAATAATGCTTTCATTAACAAATTTACTTTGAACAGTTTTTTTAAAAGGTTTAGACAATTATTTTTTTTTTGTAAACGATGCTAGATGACTGAAGACAGCAATATTATGGATAGAGGCACTCATATTTTAGCCTGAAGCAACGGTTAGAAGTTAACTGACAGATTTGAGTCATGTGGATTACTTCTAGATAACTGTGATGATCAGCTGTTTTCACTTATTCTCATGGCCCATTCACTGCAGGTGAGCAAGAGACGAAATAAGCTTCCCAAATCCGTTCTAATCAACTACATCGTCAGTTAATTTTCAGCAAATTTTCATTTTTGGGTGAACTGTTCCTTTAAAGCACAATTTAAATATCACAGTATATAAATTATTCAGTATCGTATTAAATATCCTCAACTATCGCTGTACTGTGTTATCACCTTAGCATAATGTATTATATTGTACTACAATTGTATTATACTAATACAATGTAGTGTTTTAAAATAACTACAGTGTATACATATAGAAATGCTCACTTTTAAAGAAAGGAAAAGAGTTCTGCAAGAATAGTTGAATAATCATATGTATTACATGGCAAGAGTGTGTGTAGTGACCTGTGAGGAGACTGAATGTGCAGCGTGTCCACTGGTCCATGTCTATGTCGTAAGAGTCAATGTGTCTAACCAGGATGCGGTCATTGTTGTAGTCCAGATCATTCCCCCCAAGCACATACAGCTGCCTTTTTACTGCCGCCATCACATGGTACACCCTCCTCTGCAACATGGGACTGCGCGCTATCCACTGATTCTATGACAGAGAGAGAATTACAAAAGAAAGAAAACACACACTTTATTCATCAACAAAGTTATTTCAAGCTGTACAGTTAATTGAAATATTTAACATATTCCGGTGCATGTGCGTATGCATTTATTTGTGAGAGTTGTGTGTATACGCAGAGATTGCGCGAGCAGTGGTGAGTGAGAGTGTGAATATACACGTGTGTGTTTGGCGACCATCTGTTGAGGGTAGTGTGGGTGGGGGGTTGCTGTTCCTGGCAGGTGAATGCAAAGCCACTTTGAATACCAATGAGCCTCTGCCTCCTGTTCTTTCCTCCCCTCTTCTTTCTTTATATCTCTCTTTGAAAAATACACAGTTGCAGTGACCCCAGAAGTTCTACGATACTTATTCTTATGTCTTTTGAAATGTAACATTAATAAATTACAGTGGTGTGTAGAGGTGGGTTTGTTGTTAGTTTGTTTTGAGCATTTGCCAAATTTGAATTAATAGTTAATTTCTATCCAATGTTAAATGCAGTTTGTATGCTACAGGCGTATTCAAGAACACTGGTCTTATTAATGCATATTTATGTGTGTATATATATATATATATATATATATATATATATATATATACACACACAAAAATATTAAAAAAGCTGAAAAAATAATGACTTAATGTACCTACAATTACAGAATGACCAATATTTTTGATTTACTAAAAGTCATTAGATGGGAAATCATATTACACTGATTGTGCTGTATGTTTTCGATTCACTAACAGAGCCGGACTATAGTCATTTGTTTGAGTCTTTGCTTGTTGTCAAAATTAGAAAAAAAGGTTTTTGCTTTTACTTTATAAAAGAATCAATTTTTTTATCGATTTATTTATGTTGCATTCCTTCTAGCTCACTCACATTCACAATTTATATCTGATCTTAGTTTTGTGATGCAGAAGATGTGGTGCAGGAAACACCTAAAGTTGTTGAAATAAAGTTATTACCAATATCGAACATTGCTGGAACACGACGACCAACTTTCTGAACATTTTAGTTGTCACTGACTTTCAAAACAACCAACAAACCAAAAAACTCTGGCATGAAAGCGCCTTTATTCTCCTTTTTACTTGCATGCCCTGATTTATTGTCTCAATCAGGTATGGTAAACACATCATTTTGATTTATAATGCTCCTGTCCTTATCCTCAGGCGCTCATGAAAGAGCTGCCCTGGAATGAGAATACGAGCATTCACTGTAGCACGCCGTTTACGGATTCAATTACCTCATTCACATCCCCGCATATAAGCCAGAGATACATAAACATCAAGGAAAATTCATAGTATCGGATAAATCTGTCAAAGGCCTCCTTTAAGCTGTTTTTACAGGCTGTTAAAGTATCTAAGACGCAAGCCATTTTTCCCCCTCGCTATCAGGCTGAAGCAATAAATGAATGGTAACATCCAAAAAAACCCTGATGAATCAAATTCAGAGAAGTGACAGGAAGATGAGCTGAGATGAAGAGCAGCTGGGATATGAAGATAGGGCCGTGACATCAGCCTCTCCTGGTGAAGAAAAGCTCGATTGATTTGTTGTAGAGGCCTGCGTCTTCCAAGGCCCCCGTATCCCCAAAGCTGCCTGTTAGAACACGGCGTCACCACCATCAAATACACTCTCGGATGGAATTGATTATACAAGAATGCTTAATGTGTGTTCAGGGCATTGTGGTGGAGGCTATTTGAAAACCCTTGAGCTTCTCCATCTTTTGTCCCCATTCTGTACTCCTGGCCACAAGTTCCTTAAAATAGAAAAAAAGCTTTCAGTAAGGACTAACACAGCTGATGTTAATGCGCTGCTTATTATTGGTGTATCTGTGTTTCAACAGAAAATATGAGAATTTATATGAGAGTAAGGTGAGATCAAGGATTCTTCAGATGTCTGAAAAAAACTTCAAAGTGCTGCACAGATGGAGGAGATGAGTCTTAGCTGGTGTGGCGTTTCTGCTTCCTAGCCATTCTTTCTGTTCCAGTAGTCTTTGAATTGAAAAAAGCGCTCATTTGAACATTCGGGAATATCTATTGTGCCATCTGTTGTATACGTGGCAGATGCTCATTTCATGTTCTCCTTGCACGTGTTAAGGTAAAAGACCTGACACCCTTGAGGTATTGATATACTTATACGTATAGCACACAACTTTTGCAGGTTTGGATTTATAAAGGTGAGTTTTAGATAACTCAGTCGCATCCATCTCACAAAAACAGTGTTGTTTTTCTTTTGCATCGCTCTGTTAAATAATACATGCGATGGGGGATTTTAAGACTATTTTTTAGCTCTTTTATGTCTTTCTCTGTATGTTTTTCTTAACTTTTGATCCTGTTTGAACCATCTCTCAAAAGAGAATTAGATGCTTTAGAAATTTTTCTGACTTAACATTTTAAGGTTATTAAGATTTTATGATGCAACTGACCTTTGTTAGAGGCCACAATAAGGTGAAAAGGAGATAAGCACAGTTGTATTTGCTCGGAACACACTACAAGACTGAAACCTGTCAGACGTTGCAAGTCTGTTACTAGTCTGGAAACTAAAATCTCTTTGTTTCAGACCGCTTACAAATTGAAAATCAGAAAATATTTATGATTTGTTTTTTTTAAATGTGGAAACCATTCATCACAATTGCACTAAGCCATATCATGTATTTTTTAATTTCAGTTTATCGATTTCAAGCTGGACTCAAAATCTGAAACTTGCTATTTGTGTGTAAAGAATGCAGTAAGCTGTAAAATAACTTTCTTCAGTCTGTTAGTGTGTACTTGCGTTAACAGAATTTTTCAAAATTGAGCTCTAGTTCTGCATTGATTTCAATTGAAAGCTTTGTTTGTGAAAATGCTGAATTGTACAGTAGTTACTGAGTGCAACACTGTCTGTTTGAATATAGATAGATAATTTTTTTGCGAGCAAAAAGGGAAGAAAACATTCAGAAAACGACAGCATGTGTCACAAGAGATCGATTCAATCTCCCCAGTTTCCCTCAAGAACAGACAAAAATTGTCTGACAGCGGCAAGGGTCAGTGACGTCTCACTCAGCAAACAAAGTGTAGCTCTTAGCATCTATTTCCTCCTATCAGTCTTGGCACTCAGCATGAAATCTGACTCACCGTCACCGACTCCCTCTGTAAGACATTATTTCCTGATTCACTCAAGCATGTAAGTGTGTGATGTAAAACATGCTTTGCGGGATGGCAGTTTGTCCTATCTTGGCCGGCTTTGTCATTGTTTTTCCTTTTTACTGGTTCAGTGAAATTAATTGCTTCAGCCTTGGAAGGAAAAAAAAAAAGTAAAGTGCAAGTCGCAAAAGCATTAGCCATTCTAGGGTAAACTGAACAGGTCTTATGGCCTGGAACGCTATGCATGACTTTTTTTGTAAATTGAAATATAGTTAAAGAGCAAGCAAAAGCACGCATAACAATCGGCTAAACAATTAGTAGAACCAACAAGTTGGCAAAAACAAAGCTCCAAAAGTATTAAAAAAGAAAAACGTTTGCATGGTGTGTAAAGTTTCGAGCGCACATGCTCTTTATCAGGCCTGATGATGAGCCTGTTTCTTAATACTTGATACTTTAGGGACTTTGGTGTTGCTGAATTACATTTAAAAGATGTTTCTATTTAAATATAGCTAACCATAGACTTTCTTTACGCTGCCTTTTGGCAAACTAAGAAAAAAAACTTTTTATTTGTATACCTTAAATACAGGTATAAAAGCTGTCAATGGAGCGGTACCTTTTCAAAAAGTACGTGTTTGTAGCTAAATGGTCCATTTTGGTACCTAAAAGGCACATACTGTAGTACTTAAAGTGTACATATTTGAAATTGATATGCACAAAAGTGTACCTTTTGAAAAGGTACCACCCCAGTGACAGCTTTTGTACCTTCATTTCTGAGAGTGTAGCATACTTAATATAAATAATCAATTGGCAATTTTTTTTTTCACACCGTATCACTTATAAGTTATTCACAAGTCAGTATTTTTATTAATTTATTTATTTTTTGTAATAATTAAAGGATCATCCTTTAATTAATAGATTGCAGTGAACTCACTGACAGCAAGGGCAGAAAAAGTGCAGAGAGACAAAAGGAAAGAGAGTGAGCAAGTCTGTATTTTTGAGATACTGTAATACAAGAGGGGGCAAAAAGACTGTCTGTTACACTTCAGTGGCAATGACAATACAGTTGTGTTTTCTCATGGGACAAAAGTTTGTTTAAGGGATCTGTGGTCTGTCTGATTTGATTTGCTGTGAAAGGGCAGCTGTGCCACTTAGGACATCTGACATGGCGTAATAGCATAGCGGTCAACCTTCCTGAACTTGTAGTGGGAGATAAACAAGGACAGTAACATCCAGATTCTCCAGCGTGCAGCACATTTAGCCATCTATCTCTCTTCCTCTCCCATTTCCCGCTCTCCCGCAGCTTCCTTGACGTTCTACAGTTGGCATTGCACAATGCAGCTGAAACAGATCCAGGCCAGGGAAAAGCAGTTGATATTGCAGTTTCTGTTGGTAAATAATGCATGTCTCCCTCTCTGTCTCTCCCTGTGGGCCGGCGTGGTGTCTCGTTGTAGTAGTGAGAGTGATTTATTTAGTGTCTTAGAGGGGCACTCAGGATAGCTTTTCATTATTGCTGCAAGCCTTGCAAGGGACAGTTAGTTAGTCCCATTCCTCGAGGGTCATGTTTCTTCTGTTTCCACGTATCTTCTCGATTGTGCACTCTATCACGTACCACCCAGATGCTTTATGTATTGATTCTTCTCAGAACCATTAACCTGTAAGAAAACAACAAAGCTTGAGCTGTTACAAGTGATGCCTCTATGACAAGCGACATGTTATTGCAGCATACCTAAAAGCTGTCTTTTAAAGGCGTCATGCTAACTGCTGTGGAAACTTATAGTCATAAGTGATTTAATTTGTACTGTATAGGTTATGTGATAAAATGTAATAAAAATATATGTTATAAAATAGCACTTTTGTTCAAATAGTTACTTTTTATCCAGTGAGCATAAACTACAGTTGTTTTTGTAGCAGTCACTTTTCTCTACTGCTATTTTTTGCAACAGGCCAGCACAAAACATTCCATTTTGTTAGAATGTCTTGCTTTTTTAATTAACTTTTTTCCATTTTTTTTTTTACATATTTCTTATACTGTAGTCCCCATTTTTTATTTATAATCTGTTTGGCATGGATTTTTAAGAGAGCCAGCTGCAACACTTTCTAGGATTAGCTGTGAGTTGTACTGCATGCAGAGATGCTTTAGAATTTGGGCAAGAAACATATCTTAGAAGACAGCATAATTATGCCTTTAAATGTGTCCTATGTGGGCAAGTTCTGGAAGAGAGCCCTAGTGTGTGGGGTTGATAATTTAGGCCAGTAGAAGCCCAACAGCACGTAACACTTAAATAACGCCCATTTTCCAGTGGCACACTTGTATTTTCCTTGTGGATATGTGGATTTTTACTCTTTCAGGCTGTGATTGTTGCATATATGAGCATCTTTTCCATGGGCATGTGCATGGCAAGGAAATAATAGCTTTCTTCACGCTTTCATTTTAACAGCCTCCTCACCCACTGCAGACTCCAAGAGAGGCGCCCTACACGAAAACGCAGAATAATGAGAGGAGATATGCGCTAGTGAGGGGAAGTAAGAAGGAAGCATCCATGTGCCTCCATCCCTCTTCTACGCCACCATGTGATGATGGTGCATTAAGCCACACAGGGCCTTGAAGCTTTGTTTTTTTTTCTAAACGTGCCTCATGTATCACTCTGTCGTCACAACAGTAATGAGAGGTTTGTGGTGAGCTCGCCCGGGGTTTTTAAGCACTTTCGCAAGTTGCAGGCATCAAGGCCACGTCCTCTGTCTCCGATGCCACAAGAACGTAAACATTTATGCCTCAACATGCTCCCAAGTGTTCCCCCCTCCAACCAGAATCCATTAGCCCACATTCCTCTCAGCAGCTTTCTACACCATAACTGCTTAAGCACGCTTTCCCAGACATTTTCGTGTCTGGACAACAAATTAGCTGCCGCAAAGAGACAGTAGGGGGTTTGGAAGCAGAACGACACTAAATATTTAGGTTCATGAGGGTTGATTAAATATAACAAGCTTGTGTTTTGCTGTCAAAATGGCTGGCGGTGAGAAAGAGATCCTTGTATTCTTCTGTGTGAAAGTGAATAGCAGCATTCTGGATCCTAGCAAGACTTGGTCAGAAATGGAACATCCTGACCAGAGATATCCTGTGAGCATCAAGTGCCTATTGTGGTTTTGTTCTTTTAATGGTGAATTCAAAGCCATTACAGCTTTTATTTCCGTGTCAGGAGCGTAAAATATGTCTTCGGGAGAAGAAAAAATGCACTTTTCTCTCTCTCTCTATCTTTCTCTCTCTGGGACACCTGGCTCCTTCACAGGCCAACAGTATAGTTTTATTTTTCTTCTTATTATTTACTAATCTTTTCCTTTTTTTTCTTTTTCATTTATTAACATTTTCTTGAAGCAAGAACATAAATTATGTGTGCAGAGGAAAATGGCAAGCCATACACCTCCTCAGAGACTTTAATATGAAGCATGCCTCAGAAAACCTTAAATACTATATGTATGTGCAAACATGCTCCAAACACACAAATACATTTACATAAATAGGTGAGATGTGTGGGCAAAAAGCAAAAGTCAGTGAAGTAGGCATATAATATGGGGTGTTATTGTAAAAGACGGAAGGAAATCAAAAAGAATTCAAGGTGAAATAAACACAGCACATGAAAACAATTAGTCCAAAGAGAAGCTCTTCTCGTGAAGGACGTCAACACAGCACTTCTTCGGATGTGACTAAGGACTCATTATGAGTTTCTAACAGCAGCATAGCTGAAGCTCTATCCGCAGGCTATGGCATTTCCTTCTTTTTCCGTAGTATGGGAATAGGACATTAAGTCAGGCCCGCAGGGAAATTACAGTGTGAGGCTACAAAACCCATATCGTGGAATGCAAATACACCACACATCTCAAACGTGAAGGGACAACAAATTTGACTGGCACATTGAATGGTGCACCTGAAATAATCTCTATAGTTCTAGCCTGACAGTGCTAATTAACAGCGCCTGGGTAAACGTCCGAGTTTCATTGGTTAACATGTTAGACTGCTCAATTTGTACTCATGTGCACTGCCACAAACAATTAATATTCTGTTAAACCTGTCAAGCTCATGCGCTCTGAGAAGTCAGCACACTCAGGTCCAATATTGTTAATTAGCATCTTGCCACCGGAGAACAATTATTTTAATCAAGGCAAAGTCTATAATAGAGGTAGACCGGGAGGTGCAATAGTAGTTATAACTGCTGTGTTCGTTGTCAGAGCACACATTTACTCAGTCCTACCTACTACTGCAAAACAGCCATTTTATTAGCTGCTAAAGTGTCCAACTGAGTGCTCAAAGTGGTAGGGTGCCATTTACGGAATTTACCTGGCATGTGGCAGGAAGCTGTGATATTTTATCAACTGTGGGGTTGTGCATTCAATTTGAACAGTTTGGTAGACAGCAGCATTACCTGCAGAGAGAAAGAACTGATAAACATGGCCCCTCGAAAAGATTTGACTTTGTACTAGTAAAAATTGTAACACAACAAACTCAGTATGGAAAGTCAGGAAGGGGGAATGCAATCTTTAAAATGAAGATTAGGAGGTCAGAGGTCACTAAATACGCTTTGAAAGAATCTAGATAGTTTCTGTCATGCGCTAAGTAAACCTTTCATTTAGTTTCCCTTTGTTTGTTGTCTCTTTAGTGATGTTTATGTCAGCTTGTTTTATATTTTACTATATAGTAGGGGTGGGCAATATGACCAAAATCTTATATCACTATATGAGTAATTTTTATTACCATCAGAATTTTGTCAACAGTGTCAGTTACAATGTAAAAAAAGTCTAAATTAAACAATAAATAAATAAATAAATAATCAGGTACACTTAAGACAAGTAAACAGTCAAATGAGATGGTATTGACCCCCTTAAAGATGACTGGTACATTTACATTGAGTTACAGCATGTCTCAAGTGAATATAACAAGAATGGAAATGTATTAAAATATTTTACTTTACAGCCTGCTGAATAAAAGCAGCCTAATAGAACCACCATAGCCTATAATGTTACTAATATTATTATATTATATACGAGAGAAAAAGAGGGAACCACTTATGGTTCTTGGCTGGATAACTGAAATAAGCCCTTTAGAATCCAGCATGAACACAAAGTTAGGCCTGGAGAAATAAAAGGAAATTGTACTGCTAATTTTAATTACAGGCCTGCGTCTTTGCATTAAATCAGCAGGTCTTTAATCTATTATATCTAAAAATCATGAGGTTAAGACTATTGGATAATTTAATTGAGAAATACTTTGAGGCCAAATGCCTTTGTTTTAATTTAATTTTTAATTATAAAATTAAAATGAATTAGTAAATATTTAACCTTTCGACTAAATGAATGTGTCTTAGTAGCATGCACTATTAGTTTATGAATCCAGAGTAAGTTAGACTGGTAAAATCAGCACCTATTAGAGTGTCACATTGAGTTCTGGTCAAGGCTGTTTCCTTAAAAAAGTTTTTGATCAAATTCAACATGACACCGTGTGCCCTCTTTGCAAAGAGAAATCTTATAGAAGCAGTTCACGACGGAATCTTTTTCACACGCTCTTTGAGTACAGATGACGTTTTTGGTTTATCTTTGAAAGCTTCCCTCTTACACTCCATTTTAGAAGTTCCCTTTGAAGCCTCCCTTCAGCTGCCACAACGCATTACAATCCAGCTAGTGCATCGATGTCAGAACCACATGACAAACAGAAAAACGCTGGAAAACCAGATTTGACACGTGGCTGAAAACTTGCATCAAAAGACAAGCAAGAGGTTTAATACTGAATGAAGGCTTTTGTTCCGTAATTAAACGTGTCAAGTGCAGTTCAGTTGGTGGAGATAAAGTCACACTGCAAACCTAAATGATTTGTTAGTAATGGGCCACCGTCTGTTCCGTCTGTGAGGTTTATCAAGTAAGTAAATAAGTAATATCACTCTGCGCTTGGTATTAAGAGAAACTGTATGTTAATCCCTGGTAACCTACCTGACACCTCGTCATCAGAAAATAAAGGCCAAATCCCTCCTCTGGATTACTGATAAGCCTGTCTCTGAATGATGCCTGTGTCATCTCAGTAATAGGTGGAACCTAAAACTGGAATGTTACACAGGAAGTTCATGGTGAACTTTCTCTAATATGACATTACAGGACTGTTTCAGAGAGTCAAAGAGAGATGTAGATTTTTGGTTTAGAGAGCATTTTTGGTTTAAAGTTTGTAATACATTTTACAGGCTTATTTAAAGGAACAGTTTACCTCAGAATAAAAATTCTGTCATTAAGTATCATTATCAAGGACCAGAAAGATAGTAAGGACATGTGGCAGCAGTTTTACAAAGCAACAACAATACTTTTTTTGTGCATGAAGAAAACAAAAATAACTTTCTCTGCCACATGTTCACGAGAGCGCCGAACATTGCTCTTGTTATTATAGGCTGTATTATAACGCTAAAAGCAGTGCAGTATTTTCAGCTGACACTGACATTTTTGAAGTTAATATTGTCATGCTTAGGCTGGCTTTGCATGGTTCCAGTGATGTCTCCTTATTTAGCTGTGTCACCACCACATCCAGATGGTGAGAGCCTCTGTCCAGAGGAGCAGGTGTAGAGCAAAGACACAGTCTCTTCTGGAACACTCTGAACATATGCAGACACACAGGATCTGCTGTGGCCCATAGTGTCTTCTGGACCATCTGTCTGCTGGCGCTCGCGCCTGGCCCTGCCTGTTCGCATCTGCAGAAGAATAAAATAAAATATTTAAATGGCAGATCAACTTAATAATTATTGTTATGACGCCATGGTGTGTAGCGGTGCTAGAGATTGTATGATCTCCCAAACCCCAAAATAAAACTACAATTTTTATTTTATTTTATGTAAAAAATAATTGTAGAAAATTCCTTTTTTTCCTTTTGCTTAGTGTGCAAAGTTAAATTATGAATATATTTTCTGGAAATCTGGATTTCATGCCCTCAGATAACCCATGCTTGTTCTCTCTTGCCCAAAGGATTAAGAGTGAGCTCTCCCAGAGGTCTCTGTGTCCCCGTTTTGTACTCCATTGTACTCACCTTGTCCTTCAGTCAAAGCTTTATTTTTATTTTATTTTTTTTGCTGCTGCAGACTGCTTACATAACATGTGTGTTTGTCTCCTCATTGACTAAAACTTATATAACATGTTTTTTTTAGTGTGTAGGTGGTTTTGGGTGGGGGAATTGATGAGTGTTTTTTTTTTTTTTTTTTTTTTTTTGGTGCATATACCCGAGTTTTACTAGAGATGAAGTGTTGTTTCGTAGTTGTGTCAAGCCCAGTGGTGCTTAAGTTGGCAGGAAATGAGTAAAGATCTCTGTAAGGACGTCCCCAATTGCTATTAACATGAGGCCAGGGAGTGCTTCCTGCCTTCCCTGGTTTGTGGGGAATTGGACCTCATGCATGATGTCCTTCTGGCAGAACAAGACAACCTCTTTTAGCCTTACCCTTGGTCTTCATTGTCCTTAAGCAGCAGGGTTAATTTATTCCCAGGCAGCATATCCCCAGCATTATAAAAAGGGTAGACATTCTCTATAATAAAATTTACCCTTCTTATTTATTTCTCTGCTCCTTAGAAGACAAAATGTTTTTCAGAGGCAGCTTTTGTGTAGACAAAAAAGTATCTGGGTTCAAGATGCACTTCATGTTGTTTTAAATTGTATGTAGTAATTTCAGCTTTTATGTGTGTCTTACGTATTTCTTATTTGTTAAGCTAAATTGTGTGCTGAAGTTTCAGTATAAAATATGGCCAAGTGAAAAGAACTCTTAACAAAAGCAACAGAGAAGTTGTTTCATCGAGTAATGTGAAGATTGTGATGTCGTTGGTGCAGAAACTGAAGAATGACTAACGAAAAGAATGTTCTTAAGTGCCAATCACATATCACCATCACATATTGAATAATCACATACCTGTAAGCCAATGACATATTGCCTTAATAGACTTTTGGCCTCCCTGACGTTCGATAACAGTTTTAATGAAAAGGCAGTTCGACCTGAAGCAGCGCTGCAGCCACTGTTCAGTGTATGACATCAAAGTACCGCAAAAGCAAACATTAAGATCTTATGGAACCATCAGCTGTCAAATGCTCTTGCGGTACTTTGTCATACATTGATCACTCGCTCCAGTCTAACACACCTAATCTTTTCCCAGATCCTGTCGGGAGTAGGGCCACAATATCACCTCAAAATGTGAACGAAGACATTATTCTTTTTCTGGCTTCATTTGGCAAATTTTGGTAATATTCTCCACAACAGAGTGAATAGTATACCGTGTCTCCATGTCCACTGTCGTTTTAGATTTCCCTAACCTAAACTATAATCTTAAACTTGGTGCTTAGGGTCTACATCACAGCTCTCAATCCGCCCTCTGTTTGTTGATTGGTCCAGCCGTTTTAAAGTACAGAAGTGAACTGAAATTGAGCGGAAGTACGAAGTCTGACAAATTCAGGCTAGCTCAATATCAGACTAAGTGGCAAATCTAAACAAGCAAAAAGTTATGAAAAGAGGTTTTTCGAGGCTACTTTTTACCAACTTGTCCCAGAAACATTTTAAGTGGCTGAAAGCTGTCTTCCTTTCAGATAACTGCCACTTGGGTTGATATTTTGTCATCTAATGCACATTCATTCATTTTTAAGCATGGCTCACTTGTCTGAATACTTTTTGTGCCCACTATCTGGCCTTTGGCCTGACCTTGTGAAACCAGAGCGGTTCAGATGTTCTCATCTGCCCTGATTTGGCCTCAACTGGAGCTGGAACATGTCTGGCAGCATGAGTTTTAATCCCAGAGTTCCAATCTGCCAGAGAAAGCCTCATCCAATCACTGCTCTGTCCTCCCTGGTGGTCTTGGAATGGAAATGAGTGACAGCATGCCTAGAGCATGTGACACTCAAATCGGGGCAAAGGAATATGTATCACCCCAATGGCCATGTTGTTGGTTTTTTCTCTCTCCTTTTTTTAATGCATACACATTGGTTCCTCATTATGACTTTGGGTTTTACCTTATCAGGCAGATATCAAGTTAAAAGGTGGCCCGTCTGACAAGTGTTAACAAGGTGGGCGCCCTGAATAGATATAAAAATATATGAAACGTGTACTTTTGACTGCTTATGTGCCTCATTACTGTAGTTTTATTTGTTATGGCACACAAAATGCACTGAGCCTGTCACAAATATTCTTTTGCAAGACATACACATGACAGCTCTGCACCTTAAAGACACGGTTTATTTAATGGCACCTATCAGCTGCATGAGGTGGGATGGTTTTGTGTCTGTGTTTAACTGGATAACCCGTCCCATGGCATCTGCAAAAGCCCTGCAGAGAGGCAGATCTGTTTCAGTGTCATAGCTGGGAGGGAGGAGACATCTGACATGTGCAGCGTGAAATTCATTCAGCACGCCTCTCACTGTACTCGGCACAGCGGGGACCTCGGCTCACCACGAGTTCCCAGGTGAGCAGGTAGAGCAGTTTAAGCTCACAGCTGCGTCATGTGGAGACGTCGTGGAAATATCATAGAGACCTACTGGAGAAACACCGGAGGCTGTGATTTAGTTACAGTTATTATGGCGGAGCATTATTAGATGTTGGTGTTGTTTAGAATGAAGAGCCCCTGGTGTTGAGAAAACGGCCACACTTCCAGTACAGCGGCCCTGTTTCGTGTCCCTTTCAGAGCGCCCATTGTTCCCATTGTGGGAGCACAATATTAAACCAATTGCCATGCAGATGAGCTGTTCTATAACACTCTGATCAGCACAATGCACCGTTCACGTCTTTTTTGTTCGCATTTCAACAATGCGTCAGCTCATACTAAGAACTGCAATAAATCTTATTAAACCCGAGTTTCACCGCCATCCAGTCTGCAAAGTTTAACAGGAGCCTACAGAGATGCTCTAGTAAAACATCATGCTTTAATGAGGCAGCCACTGTAGATTTACATTTACATGAGATTTTATTTAATGTGTTAATTTACTTCAATTAATAGGAACTCCTCTCTCACTCTTTTTTAGCAGTAAATGTTGCAAAATGTATGCAAAGAAAGATTTACTTACTGACAGTTTTGGGACATATATAAATGAAACAAAAGCTTTTGTTCCCTATCAGGAACTCACACTGCGTTGAAACGCTTTGGGAACGCCTCAGTGTGCCCACGCTCTGAATCTGCTGTGAAATCT
>JAUMHG010000017.1:1563424-1575207 GCA_032359395.1 Enteromius anoplus | reverse complement strand
CAAGCCAGAGGCGACAGCGGCAAGGAACCAAAACCCCATCCATGAGAGAATGGGGAAAAAAACCTTGGGAGAACCAGATGGTAATCCAACAGATGCAAAGCTGGGGGCTACGGAAAATTCCGACCAGCAAATGTCTTTTGTGTTTAAAGCTCATGGGTGTGTTTGTTAGAGGACAGAATTTAAGGAAAAAGCAAAAACAAAACACTAGACTTTTGATCTGTAACCAGAGGGTCTCCATACTGTAGTTTTGCAGTATGTCTTCGCTCAGGTATGCAATCCCTTTTAGGTAGAATTGGATTCTCATTTGTAATGTATCAAAATTGTATCAAAATTATGCATTCTGTAAATTGGAACGGAAGGTAATTCACCTTTCTTAAATTATGTAATAGGCTCGGGTATGCATTCTTTAAATCGAAACTCAATTTATGTTGTTTAATTTTGTAAATTTTGTTTTGATTTAAAACAAATTTGCCTGACGAATAAATTAAATGTTAATTTTTGATTCATTTGACTTGTTGAAATCGTTCTTTTTAGTAGAGTGTGTAGACGCGGTGCGCGCATAAATATCACGGCCAGAGATATTCAAACTAGAAGCACGTTCATTAGAGCAGTAGGCATGATGAAAACGGAGACTTCTTGATTTCTGATATCACTTGGAATAAACACATCATGTTAGACTTTGCTACGCAAAGTAGGCGGAGCTTACAATGGTGAGAGAGGAGAACGCATCTATCGCAAGCCAGATATTCACCGGGGAGAACCCGCATTTTGTTTTTTGAATAACCTAGAGGGCTTTTTCACTGCACGCAGAGTGCAGCAGGTTTTTGTTTAAAGACTGTTTTTGTTTCTTTTCATCTTTCCCTAACCGGTACGTGTGCAGCGGTTATCGCCTTTTTGCCTTTGGATCACCAGATATCTTTTCTGCACGCAGTGAGCGGCAGCTTCTCTGTTCAACTTTCAGAATAAAGACATTATATTTTTGTACCTGAGTTTCCCCTTGCCTGTTTCTGCCAGCACCTGACATTTATAGGGGGGCTAATAACTTTGTCTTCATCTGTACATTAGTAAGTACAGTAAAGTTTCTAATTAGTTACCATGTACAGGCACTACCTGTAAGCGATTATACTTGTCTGTATGTACAAACTAAATACCATGCATCCAACTTTTAAGTACAGACGTGTTTCTTATTTGTTAGCATGTACATACACTTCAGGTAACCTTGTGTTACCACTCATTTGCCTGTAGGTACAAGATATTTACCATGCATGTACCAAGGAGGTATACATACTGTAAAATAAAGTGCTACCAGTTTATCTTTATACAGTATGCTGTGTAGTGTGTCGTGCCATTTCCACCTTTCTGAGGATTTAGTGTACTGTAGCAGATGTCCGCAGTCAGTCCTTATCTCTTTATCCCTGTGGATGGTTGAGAGCTAGAGTTCTCCCAGGTGACAACAGATGAGGCTTTAGAAAATGCTTAAAGACTCAGTGCTGCACACAGGACAGCATAGGTTTGACTGATGCTTACTTTTCAAGCACAGGCCTGAATTTTTTCTGGGAGGATGGAATACTTGTGGAACTTGTTGAAAGTTCTCACTTTTTGGGAATTGACTCAGATGCCATCATGCCATTGTCTGGTGCGACATAAGTTGCCAGTTTTATGGATTATGCCACTCAGCGGAGATCCAGGGAGGGGCAATATTACAGCAGAGGTGCTTCCTGCTGTTCAGCTAGCACTGCATCATTTGAGCGAGCAGCCGTCTCCTTTAGGTGACTACGAGCTTGACTTTCATCTTACAGACTCAGAGGTAACACAACAGTTCTGGTGTTTTTTTCCTCATTTGATTGATGAAGCAAATAGAAACTCTCTATTCTTCAGTAACTGATATACTTCCAGAAGTTCAATCGGATAGTTCGCTTCAGTGTTGTTTTAGTGTCTATACGATAAAAGTGAGTGAGTCCTCCTCAACAACATGGGCAATGCAAATTTTAGATTCGCAGAATAAAGTCATAGTATGTTTAAGTAAATGATGAAAGTATTTTAACGTTCTCTTTAAATTCTCTCAGAAAGCAAAAACAACACGTTATAGGGGTGTATTTAATATATTTACTTTTTTTATTTTATTTCTGGTATTATAGCAGTTCTTCAGTAACTGATATACTTTCCAGAAGCTAAATTGGATAGTTTGCTTCAGTGTTTTGTCTATACAACAAAAGTGGGTCCACAACAACATTGCAGTTTTTTTTTTACAAAGGCATATGTTTAAGTAAATGATGAAGGTATGAGTAATGCTTCACTGAACATTTTTTTTTAAATGATCTCAGATAGCAAGAACCACATGTTACGGGGTGTATTTAATGTTTTCACAAATTATTCATTTCTGCCACTTTAGCAGTTAGGTATTTATATGAAAGAGCCCTACACTTTTACCCATTTTAAAACCTAAAAGTCTCTGTATGTTTATAGCTAGCCTATTTTCATGAGAGAGGGCACGAGGAACAGCACACACACACACACACACACACACACACACACACACACACACACACACACACACAATCTACTAATCTGCCATGATCCTAGCCTACCAGATGCAGTTGCATGTTGTTCAATTGTCTTAGTTGTTTAAAATGTAGAAACTAAACAAAATATTTTACAAACCAATTTGTATTTTGTAGTGTTAAACATGTTGTACATGGTAATCACATGGTACCAAATTTCTAGTAATCAATCAGTACTGTGGTAAATGAAAACCCCCACTGCGCTATAATTCTCTTTCTGCTTTTAGTGTGATAACAGCAAAGCACTCAAAGCATTTTTTGACACCATATTCAATGACCCCAAACCTGTCATGATCTTTGGAGGGGTATGTTCTTCAGTAACCTCTATCCTGGCCCAGTCTCTAGGAGGTTGGAACCTTGTGCAGGTACTCATTCAATCAGATGGTCAGAGCCACTACCATATTTTTATTGGTATACACAATAAATATCTTGAGAGATTTGGTGTCAAATATTTCTGTGTTTCTTAGCTGTCATTTGCAGTAACAGCCCCTTCTCTGGCCAACAAAAGAAGATTTCCAAACTTCTTCCGGACTGTACCGTCAGAAAGTGCAGTTAATGTGGCGCTGGTGAGGTTTCTCAGGCAGTATGGATGGAGTAGAGTTGGTACACTGACTCAGCATGAGCAGAGGTTCACAGAGGTAATCCTAATTTGGGACATATGAATAAGTATATGGGGTTTGATAGAATGTGAACTGAAAACTCACCTTCTCTCAAAAAGGTACAGAGAGATTTAAGCAGGCATCTGGAGGCGGCTAACGTCCAACTTGCAGAGGCCGAGAGCTTCTTTGAAGCCCCCTGTGATTGTGTGAAAAAGCTAAAGGCAGGTATATCAAGGGTCTGGTTTCTTCACACACATTATTTCAATCAATAAAGAACTTTTAGAACTTATTTATTCTAGAGTGCATCACTACAGAGTGGCATGAAAGCAGAAAGAGGTTGTATTTGTAACACACAGCCACAGATCACAGTGCATAATATATATTTATCTGTAGACACTTATCATCCTTGACACAAGTGTTTTTTTAATTAATATTTACAGGACAATGATGTGAGAATAGTGATTGCTAATTTTGATGTGAGCTATGCTGCTAAAGTCTTCTGCTGTGTAAGTATTATATTCAAGCTAGCATTTTAGCACTACAGTTAGCATTACACCTTTATACAACATAAACATGCTTTTATGTCACAGGTGTATAATCTCAGCATGTATGGGCAAAAGTACCAGTGGATTCTACCAGGCTGGACCCAAGCCAGCTTGTGGACTAACACCGGCTCCACAAACTGCACAGCTGAAAACATACTGACTGCCATAGAGGGATCCATCAGTGCAGATATCGAGACTCTTAGCACCAGCAACATCCGAGGGATCTCTGGTAGGGTATGTTTGCTTTTGACTGCATCATCATCATCTGTTATTGTCATGAGCAAAGTGAGCACTGTTTTATGGGGATTGTTTTGTTTTCGTATCCATACTGATTCCACTCAGACACCTCAGGAGTACGAGAAGGAGTATGATGAAAGACGACAGCTGAAATGTCTGGATGCAAACAGGTTTCATGGCTTTGCTTATGATGGTACTTGGGTAATTGCTAAAGTTTTAACAAGAGTCATGGAGACTGTGAGGTACAGAGAGAGATACAGCGTTCATCGCAACTTTACTGTCACTGAGCAGGAAGTGGGACAAATGATTCTGGAGGCCATGGATAAGATCAACTTCTTTGGTGTGACAGTGAGTACAGTATTTCATAATTCTGCTTAAAATAGTGGACAGATTCAATTCTCCAAGCTCCAATTCTCGTAATTGACATAACCTCAATATACAGCTAATTTAGTGCTTATTAATAGTTAGCAAGGTAGTTGTCAAGTAGGTACTTGGTAGGATTAGGGATGTAGAATATGGTCATTCATAATATGTGCTTTAAAAGTACTAATAAACTGTGAATTTGTTATTAATAGGCATGCTATTATGGAAGTTGGTTATAGTGAGAATTGGTCCCTATACTAATGTGTAACTGACAATTTAAACATTACTTATAAATGGTACAAACATAATTAGTAAATACTTTACATGGATATTTATTTACAGTACACATTTCTTTATTTCTCTTACATATGTGACCCTGGACCACCAAACCAATAGAGGGTAAATATTTTGAAATTGAGATTTTTACATAATCTAATCTAATCTAATCTACGCATTTACAGTAGGAAATGTACAAAATATCTTCATTGAACATGATCTTTATGTCAAATCCTAATGATTTTTGACATAAATACAAAATTTATAATTTTGACCCATACAACGTATTGTTGACCCATGCAATTTAAGACTGGTTCTGAGGTCCAGGATCAAATATTTCTTTGTACTTTTTAAAATTGGACATTTGAATTTAATATAGCTAAATATTGTTACGCAGGGTCACGTGATGTTCCAAAAAGGAGAAAGAATTGCCAATGTGAAGTTTGCTCAGTATCAAGGTACAGTACAATTTTTGAGGCTTCCTAGCTTTCTTTACAATGTCTTTTAAATTTTTATTGACAACAGTTTTTATCCTCCATAGACGGAAGAGCTGTCGATATTAAAAAATATAGTGCCATTACAGATGAACTAGAGTTTATCAGTCCAACCAGATTTCAAAGTAAGTCTCTTAAAAGAAAAAATATCTGGTATGTTTTTGTGCAGGCCTGATGAGAAATATGTGATAGTGTTGTGAAATTCTCAGCATGTGTTATGAAACACATGCATTTGCCTTCTACAGGGGATAAACCCACAAAGGACCGAACCCATGTGTACCCTCACAGGAAACGCATCAGTATATTTCTCTATGGTACTGTGGCATTTCTAACTTTCTTAGGAATTTTTACAGCTTGCAGTTTCCTGGTCTTCAGTGTGAAAAACCGCAATCATTGGTAAATTGTGTGTTCGACTAATGATCTTGAATGTCTTTCATTCAGTAGTGTGTTTTTTTAAACTATGTTTATACGTCTGTGGTATTCTCTTGTCATTCACAGGGCCATTAGCATGTCAAGACCTTTTATGAACTCTTTGATTATTCTTGGTGCTGTGTTGTCTTATTCCTCCATTTTCTTCATGGGACTTGATGGATCTTATGTTTCTGATAGTGTATTTGAAGTTTCTTGCTCTGTAAGTACTTATGCAGTGAGAATTTTGTTACAGGTATTATCTGGACATAAAGCATGATATTAATTTTGAATTATATGTATATGATCTGTGGCATTATTCATAGGTGCAAATCTCATGTCTGTCTATTGGATGTACTGCAGCTTTTGGGGCCATGTTTGCAAAAACATGGACAATTCAATCATTCTTCAAAAACCACATCGCTGACAAAAAGGTAAGAAAAAAAATCTTTATTTTTGTTTAATACAAAAAAAGCTATATATTGTGTTAAAATATTTCTATTAAATGTTACAGTGTGCCCTTCCTGTCTTTTGTTTCCTTTTTTTTTTGGACTTTTCCCAGGCCACAAAGAACTATGGGCCGGTTCTCCTGATTATTTCTCTTTTGTTAATTGACCTGAGTTCTTTAATTTGTCTGCAAATTTTGGATCCTTTGAGGAGAACAGTGAAGGAGCATCGTATAGAGGTGAGTAACGAATCACAAAAATAAGCCTTTATTCATCAATAACCTGCCCCATAGTCATCAGGTGTGTGAAAAAAAAGTGTCCTCATTTTGCTTTTTGTAAAACACCAGCAACTTTTGTTGACGCAAATTATGATTACAAGGGCATTTATCAATGACTGATAAATGTCTTACTGCAGTATTTGAAATTAACATCTGAGTTGACTTTTGTGTCAGTCTTTTTTCTCTTTTTGTTTTAGGCTGATCCTCACGGTCAAGATTTTTTTATTCAGCCCTTTACAGAGCGATGCGAGAACACATACATGGGTTTCTGGATGGCTGCTTTCTATGTTTATAAGGGGATACTCCTGGTATGAGATCTGATTAAAAACATGTCGAACATAGGGCAATTACAGTGCATCCAGAAAGTATTCACAGCTCTTCCCTTTTTCCACGTTTTGTGATGTTACAGCCTTATTCCAAAATGAATTCATTATTTTCCTTTAAAATGTTACAAATACCCCATACATGATAATTTAAAGTTTGTTTGAAATCTTTGCAAATATATTAAAAATGAGAAGTGTGCCGTTTCCACTGATCATCCTTGATATGTTTTTACAACTTGATTGGAGTCCACCTCTGGTAAATTTAGTTGATTGGATATGATTTGGAAAAAGAACACCTGTCTATATAAGATCCCATAGTAAACAATAGAAGATTGAGTAGAAGATGGTTTCAGTGCACCAAAATATAGAGAGAGCCTTAATAAAATCCCAGTGCAGAGTGTTCAGACTGGGCAGAAGATTCACCTTTTAACAGGAAATGAACCCTAAACACACAGCAAGAGTGACTTACAGACAACTCTGTGAATGACCCAGCCGCAGCCTCGGATTGAATCCAATCAAATAGTTCTGGAGAAACCTGAAAATATGCATCTGCCTCCATCCAACCTGACAGACCTGGAGAAGAATAGCAGATAATTGCCAAATGCTCAACAAAACGATCAAATTATGAGGAAAATGATTTAATCTTTGAATAAGGAAGTAGCTCAAATTTGGAAAAAGTGAAGCGCTGTAAATCCTTCCAGATGCAATCTATAGCGATAATAAAACCTATGGCAAATGGACAGAATGTATTTGCTCATGTCCTTGTCTCTTATCCAGCTAAGCACCTGTTTCCTGGCCTGGACCACGTGCCACATGAAAATCCCTGCCATAAATGATAGCAGGAGTATTCGATACAGCGTGTTTGTGTCGGTTCCAGTGATTCTGATCGGTACATGTGCGTCCATGCTGTGGCAGGATCAGCCAAATGTCCAGTTCTTCATTGTGACCCTTGTGATCATCACATGCTGCTGTAGCACTCTTTGTATGGTGTTTATTCCAAAGGTATGACGTGCATCTTAACTGAAGTACTATTCTGACATGTAAAACTTAAAAAATTATAGATATTTTTTGCATGTAATTTGTATTTTATTATACTTCTATCTATTCTCATTTATTGACATTTTCTTCAAATAAATTTATATAATTCTGCAGATTATTATAATAAGGATGGGTCCTGATCCTGCATTCTTGTCAAGAAGGTTCCACCTCACACAATGGTGTAATGATTTAGAAAAGGAGTTTGGACAATATTATGACAAGAGGAGCTTCATGAAGCCGAACAACCCAGGAGCATCTGGCTATGTGACTGTCAGGACACAAAACATGTTGTCTAGTCTGGACATTCTTCTGTTAGAAAACCTAAACCTCAAACGACACATTAAAAAAGTGAGAAGCTTTTTGCATGTACATTCATTTACTTCATAAATCTTTCTTCATAACCTCATCAGATTTGGAAGAAAAACTGATCAAAATTAGTTATCATTCAGTGTCAGTCCAACCAGAAAAGCAGGCAAAGTCTAGAAACAATGAGCATTATTTAAAGTTATACTTTAAAGTGCAGGAGTACTGGGTTAATGCTCTATTAATATTCACAAACATAATATAGAAGGGGGACATCTGGTGGTTACATTGACAAATTCAAATAGCAATAGCAATCTGTAGATGTGGGATCAATAAAATGCCTTTAAAATCATTTGTATGGTATTTATTTATTTATTTATTTTTATTGTTATTTGCTGCAGCTGGATTCTGAGATGGAGAATTTGACCAGGCTACTGCATGAACTGAGCCCTCACGTTACAGAGCATGTCATCATCAAAAGTTTTGTGCACAAAGCAGGTATAAAAATGCCAAAGGTGTGCACCTTTGTGTAAAAACAGCAAACACAGTATTTAAGGACTGATGGTTTAAGGCAACTAATGCAGAAAAATTCCCATGTTTGTCGATACCTAGAAACCAGCATTTTGTCACATATTTGAAAATTAAACATTTTGTTGAATATTTAGTTTGACCTTAAGAGAGTGATTGCACATTTTATTAAACTGATGCATTTCTTTTCGAATGCCCCAGGTCCTACTTTGTACAGTTTTCATTCAGTTATTTATCAAATGTGAGTTTTTAGCATTATTCATATGTTGTTTGGCCTGGTTCTTTTTGTCTTTTCAGTCAAGGAGAAATGTCTGACTCTCCCTGAAAGCTCCAACTATAACAGGAATGTGCTGGAGGACGTTAACTCCCCTGAACTGTGCGTTTCAGATACCGTTTTCAGTGCTTTAACAGTGAACAGGAATTTGAACACACACACACACACACACACGTCTGCAGTTTCCTTAAAGTTTGTTTTAAGAAGATTTTTTTTTTATTACATATCGCTACATTTACTTAATCTGTTTTTTTTTTTTGTTTGTTTGTTTTTCTTTTCACCCACAGCATTCAGCGCAGGCTGTCTCTGCAGTTACCCATTCTGCATCATGCCTATCTGCCCTCCATTGGAGGAGTGGACTCCAGTCCTCTTAGTAGCCCTTTTGAAAGTCCTCAGCATTCGCCAATTCCCAGGACCTATGGAGTGCTGGTGACAGGATTGTGATTTACTGTACAGCAGGAGACAAAATCTAGCTAATCTAAAATTACAATATTGTATATATGTAGTATATCTGGGTAATTGTAACGGAACTCACAATTATAATTTATAAAGGGGAATATTTTAAACTTTAAAAATAAAGCTGCTTCTAAATGACCTGATTATATTTTGAGAACAGAACTGACATGATTATTTTGAGGCTTCAATGGTAGAAATAAAATCTTTTTTTGCTTGATTGCTGTTAAGAAAGTTGCCATAGTTTCCAGATTAATTACATGTATCATTTTACTTTACAAATAAGTCATTTTATTGTATCATGTTACTTAACGCAGTGCACTGCGTGGTTTCTTGTTGTTCTTTATGCCATGAAAAACAAATGCACTTAGTGGTATTGCTGGATGAGAATGTGCATCAAACATTGTTTCCCCTTTTTTGTGATGTTTGTAACTCAATTGTAAATAAGTGGTGTTTTGCGATTTCCTTTTTTTCAAAACTACACATAAAGCATGAAGGCACTGGAGAACAGGAGCACCACAAAATATAACAGCAAGGTTATGTTTGGATGTCAAAGTCCCACCCTCGAAAAGTCAATAAATCCATTTGAATAAAAAACCATTGCTTGCTCATTGTGTTAAGGTCAAGAAGTGTGTGACTAAAACTGCTTATTTTTGTGTGATTCAAGTGAAATTGATACCTTTAAAGGGTTAGTTCACCCAAAAGTGAAAATTATGTAATTAATTACTCACACTCATGTCATTCCAAACCCATAAGACCTTTGTTCATCTTCAGAACACAAATTAATATATTTTTCATGAGATCAGAGAGCCGTCTGACCCTCCATAGACAGCAATGCTACTGAAATGATCCCAGATCCAGAAACATAGCAGAAACACTGGTAAAACAGTCTGTGACATCAATGGCTCAACTTAGGTTTTCAAAGCTAGGAGAGTTATTGTTTATTTTTTTATTTTTTTTGGAGATTTTTTTTTTACCTAACAACAAAGTCACACTTAGTGTATACAGAACATGGTTGTATTTTATTTAGCCATTTAATTGAAAGACTATATGACGATTTAATATCTGAGTATATTTTAAAGTAGAAGTAATTCAAAACCAGAATTAAATATGACAGGAAGTGGTTTGTTACAGTTGCTAAAGGAAACACATGCAATATGACAGAGTTTCATTAGAAAAGCTTAAAAGTACACAAGTATATGTATTTAAAAAATTAATACTATGAATTTGAAACACAAAGTTTCGAATCATGAAAATACATCTTAATATAAAAATGAAGTCATGTCCAGTGCTGTTAAAAATCATCTCTGTGATCCACGATTGTAGAAGCACTGTCAGGAGGGGATGAAGGGCTCAAATCCACCATTTCTATTCGTTCATTTTCAAGTTCTATGTTTCTTTTTGGTGTGTATTGCCATTTCCTAATCCCCATCCAAATCAGAGGCAGTGACATCAGGAGCAGTATGCATAGTCCCACTATCTAAAGAAGTACATCAAAGAGTACATTAAAACTTAGCGAAATATAAACTAAATATTTAGGAACACACACACACACACAACATGCTTGTAAAGCAACGTAATTTCATAATCATGCTCACCTGAGAATTATTTCGATAGCTAAAAAATGCCATCTGCCTTTCTGTGCTGTTGTCATGAGTGTCAAAAGGCTGACACCAGGTTGTTGAAGCAGTTATATCCGTGTGAACCGTCAGTCCTTTCCATGAAGTCTTTGCGCAGGCAAAGTATTGTCCATCAAAGAACAGCAACATGATCCAGAGAACGGCCGGAGTGAGGCAAACTAAAGCACAGTGCAAACAGCTTGAATAATTGCAGATCTGTGAGCTCTGAATATAAAACAAAAGTGCAAAAGAGAACAGAGCTGGAACTACAAAATATGCCATTGAAAACAGCAGATTCAGCTTTGGATTACAAGGGCATGCAAAGTCTATCTCCACAAGTTGCTCAAGTCCAAGCATCACAAAGCCAATAATGAAATTTGAGTATAAGGGGCTCCTCTTCACCATGTTTTTTAAGCGTCCTATCCATTCCAACTTGCTCATTTTAAGCGTTAATGAGAAGAGAAATGTTTACAGACTACCATGTAAATTGGTCACTGACTGTGTGTATAGTGATGAATTTGTTATACACCTCTTTCAGGGTCTCATTTAAGGAGGTAAACCTCCATCTAAACTTGCTGTGTGATAGTGACCTTTATTCTGTGGTTTGGTGGCACACTTGTAGCTTCAATAACAGTCAATGCGCAGCTCTAAATATACATTAGTGTCTTAAGTGATTCCTGTCTGAGTCATGGTGCAACATGCAGTGTTATATTATAAAAAGCCATGAATCCTGCATGGGACTGACTGACTCTTTTATGGTTATTGATGCGTATGGTTAATTCAAAGATGTTCTAGTGCATAGCATATTGGTCTAGGCATTCTCCTTTAAATCTTGTCATATCAAGGCCATTTTCACAGAGCTGCCCACTGGATGGTGTTTATTTCTGTACCAAACTCTAGACTGTTGTGAAAATCTATTTTGTGAAATACTCAAACCACCCAGTCTGGCATTAGCAGTCATTCACTGGTTACCCTTTCAGTCGAATCACTTCGACGTTACATATGGGAACTCGCCAGAGAGACCGATTTGCCTTTGAG
>JAUMHG010000017.1:1546486-1563324 GCA_032359395.1 Enteromius anoplus | reverse complement strand
TATATAAAATATTTTTATCATGATTACCATACTTCATGTAAAAGACCTGACAAATAAACCTCTGTTCTAAACAATGATATTATAAAATATTATTATAATTGAATTTGTATTGTAACATATTTTCTAAATTTATTCCTGTGATGTCAAAGCTGAATTTTCTCCTGTCTTCAGTGACACATGGTCCTTCAAAATCATTGTAATATGCTGATTTGCTACTCCGAAAACATTTGCTGTCAATGTTAGAAATAGTTGTGCTGCTTAATATTTTCGAGGAAATTATCTGATGAATAGAAAGTTAAAAAAATTTATTGGCTGAAATTTTTCTCCTAAGTTAGTTTTTTTGCTGTGTTTGATATCTTAGGTCACTGTTGGTGTGTTGATGAGGAAGGAAGATACATCCCAGGCTCTCTGATGTCTCGTTCTGTATCCTCTCAGCAGTGTGAGAATCTAATTCCATGTTTTTCTCTTTTTTTTCTTTTTAATAATAAAAGTAGTTAGGCTAGCTGCTTGATTTAGTTTTGTTGTTTGTCATTTTAATTCTTGATTACGAATAAGTATGCCTGCAGATTTGTAAAAAATAAAATTGTCCCCCAGGCCATACTACATGCCAGAGGCTCCAAAGTCACTTCCTGCTTTCTGATTGGACACAAACGAGCTCTAATATCACCTACACGTACAGTCCATCATGTGAGGAGGTGAGGCTTTTTTTTAGTTTTTTTTTTGGGGATTGGATTGTACATACAAAACACATTCTATATTAACCACTGAAGGTTTACATTTCATATTTGTCTGTCTCATTGTATATGTGTCCATGTCTTTAGGACGGTGAGTTCTCGGTTCTTCAGAAGCCCTTTTCAGGCCGTTCACAGGGGTTGTGTGTGAGTCCAATAACTGGACAAGTCATCCAACCTGCCACCACCAGTCCTTCTGGAGAACTGCAATGTAATTATTTCATCCATTAATGTGTAGAGTGTGATGTAGTCCATGTTCTCAGATCAACGACCTTTTTTGTTCAAATTTATTCTTAATCGATCACAAGCTTAACCTTTTTCCTTGCTGCTGAACATAACCATAACTTACCCAATAAACATGTGCGTTGAAACTAAATTCCTCAATCTAAATCACCCTTTTATTCCTCACACTAAATCACCCTTTTATTTCCCTTAAAAAGGGTAATAGGAATTTAGTTTAGTTGCACAAGGGGCATGATTTTACTAATTCAATATTAAAAACCACATCTCAAAAGCGTGTTCAAGCAGTGGGGCATTGAGAAATATACCATGTCAGGCCCATGTTGTGTGTTGTAGGTCTAGGTTGGTGTTCTCTACAGAAGACTCTGGCACTGCAGAGAGAGGTCGGTGTGGGCTATGAGCCGCAGTGTGTGCAGGATGGGGAGAGATTCGCACCCCTGCAGTGTGACCTGTCCTACTGTTGGTGTGTTTCTCAAAGCGGGAAGGAACTGCCAGCGACACGCACCCTCCGCAGCACAGGACAAACCCCAGCCTGCGACTGTGAGTGAATAAGGTCACATTTAGGCATATACTTGTAGCAACATGATTTACCCATATTTGTTTCCCTTTTCAGTTCCTGAGTGCCCTCTTCCATTTGGAGATGTTTCACATGGTGCAGTTGTGTGTAGCACTGCGAATGTTGCGGGTCAGCACATACAGCGCTGTGAACTGTTCTGTGACCAAGGTTATGTCAACACCCTTCTTGTCGCCAGCTTCCTGTGTGATCCCCAGGCCAAGAACTGGCTTGATGACGCTCCACTATCCTACGCCTGCCAAAGTAATGGCCACAGACACAAACATTGTCTTATTTACCTGTTAAAACACTCACAGGTTGTGTCACTATGTTCTTCGGGATTTATTGTTCTGTAAAATCTTGTTGCCCTAATTATAGTTCATCTGTTTGTACTAAGCAACTGTGTGTCCGTGATGTCCTTCAGAGCCTCAGGTTTTGCAGACAGTGAAGGTGTCCTTACAGATGAAGCTATCCCTGGCTGAGGGTCAACAGAGTTGCAGCACCCAGAATGTTCAGCTACAGGCTGCTTTACTGCGAGATATGAGAGCTACAGGCCTCTGCAGCCTACAGGTACAATACAGTCTGCTTTGATGCCCACGAGGAGCCTATTTTCCACTTATATATATTTTCATGTATAAATAGTCTTTGAAGGAAAAAAAGAAGCAGAACAATATGACAAAGACAACATTGTAAAAACAAGTAATTGGCTTTAATTTTGCCATTCTACTAAAAAGAAAGCACATTAAAATGGATTTGGAAAATATTATATTGTATTTAGTTTACATTTTATTGTTTTGTCTAACCACTGTATGTAATATTAAATATTGTGTAATATTACATGTTTAAGTCAAACAAAAAATTAAATTAATGAATGAAGTCCTGGTTTGTTAAAATAAAACCATTATTAACAGTGACGACCCCACCTGTAAGTCGCTTTGGATAAAAGCGTCTGCTAAATGAATAAATGTAAATGTAAATTAACAAAAGTGGTCAAAATGGTTGTAATATTATGTATGTGTGTATATATATATATATATTTATAATTTGGTTAAAAAAATTAAAAAAAGGTATATGGATTTCGGTTCAATCACAAATGTTTAGTCACATAATTTAATTTTCCTTGATGATATTTTTTGCTTGCAAACCGTTTGCGTTTTCTATGAGCAAATGCCAGATTTTGTGGAACCCCCAAACTTTTGTGTACACAAACTTTGTTGAGAAGTGAAAAACTTTTACATGTAAATGCGAACAAATGAAATAAGATATGTAATAATATAATTATCCTCCCATCTCTTATTTTTCAGTTACCATGTTCTGTTAGAGGCTTTATAGGGGAACCCCTAATCAAAACACCACGTAGCATTACAGTAATTGTCCACTAATAAAACTTTAGTTTAACAAGTAAACAACACCACAAATGTGCTAAAACGTGCAACACCAAAAGGTGTCATTAGTCTGCAAGTGTCGTTTTTAATATGTATGTGTCCTTGGCCTCCAGTACAGCATTGCAACCATCTGTGTAGATCCGTGAAGCCTATAGAGACAACTTGCATGTGAATTTATAATAGTGACATTCAGGGATTTTGTTCATCTATGCTTTGTCTTGGTTTAAATGTCTTGAAATTTTGCATCACTGCATGTTTGTTTATTTTTGCATTCGTTTTGTTTCTGTCTTCATGTTTTTAAGGTGACCTTATTTGGCCAGTCCAGCTTTGTTGCAGTCTGTGATGACTCTTCTGTGTCTCTTGAGTGCTTGAATGACAAGGAAGTCACTGCACGCATCACCTTTATGGCCAGACTCTCCGACCTGCCGATAAAATCTCTCCCTGATCTCCATGACATTGGTGTGAACAGCTTTATGCACCATGTTTAGTCCATTTCTGTGCATGTAACATATTTGATATCTAATATTATAAGCATTTCAGATTGATATTATACTAAATCATTAATGTTTTGTTATTACTCCACGTTTTTTTCTTTCTAAATAAATGCATGTGTATATTTTTCAGATATGGCACTTAGCGAGGAGAGGTTGTTAAATGGCATGAGGGAATTACTACAAAGTGGGTCATACCGGTCCATTTTGCTCTATGATGGTTCTCTAGCTCTTTCTAATCCTCCCTCATTTAGCTGCATGGATGGCTATAAGCAGCTCCCACAATCCACTGGGTGTGGTAAGTTGGCTTCTGTGCCAGTGGGTTGTCTTAATGACAGACTGGCCTGTGTACCATAAAGGAAAATAGCTTTACTAGTGTTTCCGAATATGCACCTAGAAAGTTTTCTATAGCTGATGCATATTTTAGCTTACTGGTTTTGGGTGTGCACAATTGTATAAATGTATAAGGTAATATTTCAAACTGCATGCAATTTTTCCTCCTCTATTATTAATCTTCCTTCTGTATCTGTCAAACTTTCTCCTCTTTTTCCACTCAACACCATCATTATGCAAGCTTAATCACTCTGCTCCCTGTGTGTTTGTGTTTTTATCCTCTCTCACATGCAGTGGTGTGTCCAGCTGGTTCTTTTTCTAGTGCTGGTGTGTGTACTCCGTGTCCGCGGGATACTTTTCAAGCGGAAGAAGGGCAGGTCTTCTGTTCTCCCTGCCCCTCAGGAACATCCACTGTGGCCCAGGGAGCCTTCAGTGCTTCTCATTGTGAGTAAAGGCCAAACTAAAACAGTCCAGCCCACCACACAAACTCAAGAATAGCAGGTGTAGATAGTTGCAATTATTACATGGCAGCTCTGTCAAAATGTAGATAACCAGAGTATGATTTTTTTTTTCATCTCTCACTGTCTTGATGCTCTTAAGGTCTTACTGAGTGTCAGCAGAGTAAACTGGGTTGCACAAAGAAAGGCGAATTCCTGTCAGCCCAGAAGGACCCTGTGTCTGGGAGATGGTTGTGTGTCTCTCCACAGGGGCAGCAACTTTCTTGGACATCTTCTGATGCTCCAGTGACAGTTGAAGAGTGCAAAGGTATGTGCTACAGTCAGTGTTAGGGAGGAATTGGGTAACATTTTACATAGTGTGACTGTAGTTTGTGTGTTTTAAAGTAGTGGAACTTCTCAAGGAATTGTACAAACAAGAACATTTGCAGAATGAAAAATCGTGCTGTCATTCCCTTAATTCACTTGATTTATGTGTAGTCCTTTCTTTTAGCAAGGGTTTTTTATTACGTATTGTACAGTTTTTTACATTTAGTCATTTATTTCATCCTATTATATGTATGCATGTTGTGAAAAATTCCTTTTTTTCTAAATGCATGTCAGTGATCTCATTGTGAATGATTCATTCATGCATTTGTTTTGTTTTCTTCTTTAACAACTTTTTAGGTTGTTTTGTCTTTATTATGATATTAATTAATTTAAGCATAGAGAAGCATAGAGAGGAAGATGGGATTGGGAAAGTGCAATTGCGCTATATGTCGGGGTGCTGCCCACAAGGCTATTTGTTGTAGGCAATTGTTTTATTTTTAAACTTTTTAAAATGTTTTCTTTAATCAAAATGTTATAAATGGGTCTTCCGTTGAAAAATAACTTCTCTCTGGTTACATACACCGGACTCTTTGGTCCACTTAAATTCCGCCCATTTCATACAGTTGACCGCAGTCTTGCATTTAGATCTGCCTCCATCCAATCACCTGCCCCTTATTTTATTTTTAGTCAGATGTATATCACAATACATTGCATAAACAAAGCTGGCATAAACAGTTGTTTACGCTGAGGGTAAAGCATTCGGATGCATTGAGATACTCTTCAGAATGGTGGAAGACAGCGATTCTAGGGAAACTTTATAGAATTGAGTAAATCTTTATCAGTATGAAAGGACAAACAATATATAAATGAATTTATGTATGTTCAGTATATCACACTTTGTGTGTGTGCAGTAATGGAAAAGTTTGAGGTGGTTGCCTCTTCCTCCCTCCTGCTGAAATCTGAGAGTTCTGAAATACTGAGCTCTGATTCTTCAACCCACCCACAGGAAACACAGCTCAGGAAGTGTGTGCTAGGTGAGATTCAGTGTTAAATACATACACTGTACCTGTACTTGAATTAGTCAGATGGACACTCACACTCTTAATGACTAATGTCGATCATATCCCTCTCTGTTAGACTGTGCCCTGAAAGATTCATGCCAACACGTGGCCATTTTCAGCGATGAAGAGAAAACCTCCTGTGAGCTGTACAGCACAAGTGTGGATAATGTTGAATGCAAGACCTCTGAACAAGTATGACCAAAACACAAGCACGCTGTTGCCCAATGTCAATTGTATACTGCACAGTATATTAATTATGCCTGTTGCACATGCAATATTACTATTTTATGTAATACTAATATTGTGAAGCTGAATGTTTTGCAGTTATTCCAGTCTGAAGTGACACATAATTCTTCAGAAATCATTAGTCTACAGCAGGGCTTCTCAATCCTGGTTCTGGAGGTCCGCTGTCCTGCAAATTTTAGCTCCAACCCTAATCAAACACACCTGAACCAGCTAATTAAGATGTTCAGGATTACTAGTCAGCTACAGGCAGGTGAGATTAATCAAGGTTGGAGCAAAACTTTGCAGGACAGTGGACCTCCAGGACCAGGATTTAGAAGCCCTGGTCTAAGGCTTGCTTTTAAAATTTATCTTCAGTCATTATCTCCTGATTTTATAATTTCAGCATTAATTTGTCCAAAATGTGCCCAAGTACATATGTTTTAACAACCTCTTTAACATAAAGCAAGCTAATAAATGTACACACATTGCACATTTTCATTGGAGAAGTAAGACATTGATCATATCTAAGTGTTATATTAGGCATTAGGTCTTTTTCTTTTGGGTCTTCTTGACACTCACATCTCCTTTTCCAAAAGTGTGATGATTATTGCAAAAAAAAAAGAAAAAGAAAAAGTCTTGTGGTTTTTTGGCATTATAGAGCAAAGGATTTCTGGGAAATGGTGGTGCGGAGACATTCCAGACTCTCAACTGTGTTTGGAAAATAAAAGGAGATGATTCCAATCTGATGGTGCTGAGAAAGAAAGGTAAGACCATGAGCTGTTAGTTACAGCCCACATGTTCTCAGTTTGGTTAGTTATTGTGAGTCACCTTTGTTGGTTACACACTGCAATAAAATGCGGCAATGCAAATGTGGTGAATTTCAATAGAGAATTAACTTTTCTATCAGTCAAAGAGCACATGTAAATGAAATATAATCAACATACTATATCATAATTAAACTCTATTCTCAATGTTTATGTTGTGGTTAGTGAGTAAAGAGTTTAACAAAGTGGTCTAGTCATCTGTGGACACAAAAATAAAGAAAATTCGAACAAAAACACTGCAAAGACTTGTTCTGTAACGAGATAAATATTTTTCCATGTGAAATAAATGACTTGATACTTTGCAAGTATGAGAGTTTGAGAGTTCTAGTTATTTTTGGCTACCCGAAAAAATGTAGATGCACTTGTGTCTCTTGGCTATGACTGAAAGAATATCTGTTCTTCCTATTTTCTCCACCCTTCATCTTCTGACAAAAGGTCATGAATTCAGCACAGCAGGCCCGAAGAGTTTTGAGAGGCTGAGTTTCCGAAAGACCGGTTCTGGAGTGTATCGGACGCTTGTGTTTGATGCACGTGGAAGCACTCTGGCAGACGTCCATCGCTTCTGCGTCAACTCTTGCAGTCCTGAGAACTGCTGTGATGGATTCATCCTTAACCAAAATGTCCTTGATGGAGGTCAAGTGTTGTGCTTATTTAAACTGGCTGCACATACATGTCTTAAAACATAAATTTACTAAAACTGCATTTTTTACTATGCCTTTTTAAATATATGATAAATGAATGATTGTGTTTTAGGCTCTATCATGTGTGGGCTCCTGAGCGCTCCTTCAGTGCTGCAGTGCAGCGAGGCAGACTGGGACGTTGGGGGCGGGGCCTCCTCCGGTCGCGTCTGTGGTGCTGGTATCCAGTACAGCAAACAACTGAAACGTTTCTCTTTCAACTTTGGCGGACAGAACTTCACCATCAGTATGAGTCCTTGTACATATACACACTCCAGATTTCATAACAACACTTTCAAACTATGCACAAATATGTTTAATTGTTGTTTAAAACTTGCACAAAACTATTTGACCTTTATCAATTGTTTAGTTTCCAGTGGTTGCTTTTCATTGCTTCATTCTGTTGTTGTTTTTTTCCATCCTGGTACCCATTTTATAAACTTTAAAATGTACAAAGTGTACTCTGTCTGATTGATTATGACTTGATGAATCATCTTCAATGTGTCATTCAGTTTTACATGACTGTAAATTCAGTTGTGTAATGAATCATATATGATGGAAATGAACATTTCTTGCAGCTGATGCAGCCTTACCTGCATCCAGCAAAAATAAAACTGGTTACCAGGAAACTCTCATCAGCTTCCAACGCATCTACCTCTGGAAAGGTTCGGACATTCTGCACACATTTTACGAGTCTGTCACAAACAAAAGTATAAATTTTGAGGAATTATGATCTAGCTTTTATTCTTGTATAATCTAATGATTATAATTTATGTTTTCAGAGTCTGATATGAACACGCGTCCAAAAACTCTCTCTGCTTGCAGTGGATCAGCTGTTGTAGAAGATTCCAAATTTGCACTTTCTGGTATGAATGAATGAAATGAGGCAAAACAAATTTTAGATATTTATTTTTACTAAAGCATGTGCTTTAAAATACCCTTATATATTGTACTGTTTTATAATTGGTGTGTTCTGTGTGTGTCTCTAATCTTTCTCCAATTATCATTTATTTAGACTCTGTGAAGGAGACATTTGGTGTTCTTGAGAACAGTGATGTTAAAGTCGACCCAGAGAGACAACTTCCCAGTCAGCTTTACTGGATCTTTAAACACCAATACACTTTCCAGGAGGCACAGCTGTGGTGTCTGAAACGTAAGATGCAATAGCTTCTTGAGAAGCATTTATATACTTACCAAATGTCTGTGTGGTTCAAGAATGTGTCTCACTCTGATATGTAAATATGGGATTTGGGTTTCAGGCTGTGAAGAAGAAGAATTCTGTCACGTGTCTGATATTCGTGATGAAGGCTCTCTGTATTTTGCGTGCATATTATATCCTGATACACGTGTATGTGGGGCGTATGACAAACCCCTCAGGCAGGCATGCAGTTTAGTGATGACACAGAGTCTTCAGACTGCATACCAGAAGAAATGTGAGTCATTTATACACAAAAAGTTCATGCTTTTATTACAATTAACAAATATCATCTTCATCTTTTTAATTACTTCTGCATGAGTCTGACATAATGAAACACTTCAATGCAGTACAGCAAATGGTTATTTGGTTACATATACACAACACTATGCTGTATATTATTCTTTATCTATTTCCAAGCATCCCTTTTTCTGTGATTGGACAGATGGGTTTTGCATTGCCCTATGCAGGATGCATGACTGTGGTCTATGGTAAAGTCTAATGTCAGACTCTTACCCCTTTCATTGTGAAGTGTGTCATTTACTTTACTAGTTTTCAGATATGATCCTAGCCACTGAACATAGAATGCAGATGATTCAGATTTTGGCACGATAGAGACAAAAAGTGAAAGGGCAAAAGAAGACAATTATAGATTAATAATGACCAGTTTGAAGTCTAAGTCTCAAATGAATACTAGTCTGGCCAACATAAAGCAGTCTCAAAAAAGATATAAATCTTAAAAATAAAAATATTGTTTTGATTTGGGACAGATAAACCCACTAGTACAAACATATCACAAATTATATCTGGTGTCTGAATAAAAGAGAGATATGCGCAACTGCAAACTTGAACCAGGATCATTATCTCCTGTACTTTGGAGTTCACTGGTAATTAGCCATAAAATGAACCGTGTTTAGTTCTGATTACACATTTCTTGAGCTACTGGTTAGAGGAATTGTCTTGATGACTGGCCAGCATTTCAGTGAGGTGAAGTGGCAAATCTCCATCTCACCCATGTGGCTTGCAGACAGCAGTGAGCTCATGCTGTCTGCGGTACGTGGAGACAAAGACTCACACAATCTAGCACGACTTTCCCCAACACCACCTGTAAAATCCACTATCTTCACATATTATCTGGCTAGTACAGTTGACAGTGATGTTCTGACATTTGACATTATTGGCTAAATGCATCTGCTTCCTTTAAAAAAAATGTCAATTTAATCTTTTGATTTCTTAGAAATGGTAGCTTCATAACTCTGTTTCATGACCCTTTAAGTGTGAAATCCAACGAAAATTCGATCCGCTACATTCTTACTTAAAGACACCGTCAAGTTTCGTATTAGTATTAGTTCTATTAGTGTTTATGCCATCCATATGCTATACTGTCCTCCTAAATTTCATGAATGTCTGTTACGCTGGTCAGGGTATAGTGTAATGTTTCTTACTTTTTTAAAGTATCATTATTCTACATTTCAACATTCTCTGCTGTTTCACATTTGAACTGTTCCTCTAGGTGTCAGAATTAGTTTCCTGAAAGAAAAGCACGTGGTTGAGACCATCTGTATAATTGTGGTTTATGCACGAGGTTCATTGTTAGCCTTTAAATTAGAAATGGAAAAGTAGTGTTATGTAAGATTCGGTAAAGTGAGTGAGTAAGCACACTGTCTAAACTGCAGAACAGCTCTTAGATTTAAATCATGTGGAGTCACAAGTCATTTATTTGAACAGAAGCGGAGAGACGCAGTGCCTCTCTGTTTACTCTAATCATTCATTCCTCTCTTTTTGTGGATACTATTTTCTATATATATATATATATATATATATATGTATAGGCCTATGTATGTTTTATAATTTACATACATAGGACATACATTTTATTTAAAGTGGTAAAACAAGAATATTTGTGTGTGAACCGAAATACAGTGATTTTTAGTCATAATAGGGCATCGCAGGGGCTTGAATGTTTCATGGCCTATAAAGTAATCCACAACAAAAAGGTGTGATCATAAACTCTTAACATGTGGTCCATCTGCTGTAGATGTTTAAGGGTGGAAAATAATGCTACCTTGGTGGAAATCTGCCGTAAGGGGTTTCTTAATGCTTTATAAAAAAGTTTCCAGCTTGTACAGAGAGAACCAAAAAAACCTTTCATAATCAGCGAATGTTTTTAAATGTTCCACTGTTTGAAACATTAGGTCACAAAATACTGTTTTTGCCAATATTTTCCGCCAAAGTGGTTTTACACTAGTTAAATTTTACAGTCATGCATAATATGGACATCACTTTCTTGTTCTTGTGTAGTTTCTCTGTCTGGAAGTGTGAAGAGCTTTTACAGCCGTGTTCCTTTTAAGAAGATGGTGTCCTACTCTGTACGCAGTCGAGTCAGTCTGTCCAGTAAATCCATCACAGAAGGGTAAGGAAAAGCCTACAAAACAGTTCCATCTCTTGTTGGTTTCCTTCATGAGTAATGCTGTTTTAATTTTTCGAGCAGGTTTTTTGAGTGTGAGAGGCGATGTGATGAAGATCCATGCTGCCGTGGTATAGGATATGTCCAAGATTCAGGCGTACCTGGTACGAAAGAACATTTACACTCAGACGAGTCTCAAAATACACAGCTTGTTTACTCAAAACACATGTGATGTGTCTAATCGGAGGAATGAAACCACTCACAGTTGGCCTCTGCTTTGTTTTTGTACAGAATCAGATGTGTTGTGTCTAACTCTGAATAGTCTGGGTATCCAGACGTGTGGTGAGAACGACAACACTAACTGGAGGATTCAGGACTGCTCCCCATCCAAAGTGCAGACTGAAGTCTATCCCTTCGGCTGGTATGAAAAGCCAGGTATATCTGAAATCCATGTGTGTTTTTAAGTTATGTGTGTTAAGTTGAGAATTCTGATTTCTGACTTGACACCATTCTGACTTGAATGACTTGAAAAAGATTTCACCATCAGCTTTGTACGTCTGTAGTAAACCAGTGGATGAAGAATCCCAGAATGTGTCCACCATTTAGTCTGCGCTCACCATCAAAGAATGGTAACAGACTCCTAAATGAATAATAACATAATAATAATATAATTTAATTAAGTAATTTATGTAATTTCCACCCATCATTCTTGATTTCATTATTTATTTGCAAGCAGCCGATTTGAAGAACTGGAAGCAGTTGAATGCCGCCTCTGTCAAAGTGGATTTGTCTGTTTCGGCTTTTGACATTGTACACATAAGTAGAGATATAGCAACAGACCTGGATAAAGTCAGAGAGTGGTGTCTATCTGGTAACATTTCACACTTTTCTTGTTCTTGTTGTTTTCTGAGTTGTTTTCTCAGGAAGTGATAGAGGCACATATTACTTGCTAAACACGTGTAGCAACATAGTTTACTTTTGATCTAAATAATTATTATTTCTTAAAGCACCAGAGGCTGCATTTATGTGATCAAAATACATTAAAAGCAATAATAGTAAAAAAAAATTATCACAATTTATAGTAGCTGTTGTATTTTAATATTTATTGCTATGATGGCAAGGCTGAAAATAAAAATGTAATAAATATATATATATTCACAGTACAGATGTATGTGGTTATCTTTGTCTTCTGATAATGTTCTTGTTTTCTGTAGCCTGTGAGGAAAGTGAGTCCTGTTCAGCTGTGTCTATGGATAGCAGAGAGTCGGCCATGAGATGTGTGATGTATCCAGACACACACACCTGCCTTCCTACGACCAGCGGCAGGCGCTGCTTCCTAGTCCTCAAAGAGCCTGCTCAATCTGTTTACGTCAGGACAGGTGGCACCTTAATACATTCTTCAATCTGTTCAAACTGTCAACCAGTTCAGGTTCTTTCTGATATCTTCCACTCCAACAACAGAGATGTTAAACATTTCTTTATAGGTTTAGAGCCAGACTTGACTTCTGTTTCCATCCCTGATCATGGCACACTTCTCGGGGAGAGTGAGGTGAAGCCCATAACTGGCTCAGATGGCAAGCGGGTGACCTACTTTCTGGGTGTCCCTTATGCTCGTCCACCAATCGGAGAGCTCCGTTTCAGCCCTCCACAGCCAGCTGACTGGACTGGGACCTGGAATGCCACATATTCTCGGTACGTTTAATTGCAGATCGTAAAAGTTTAAATGTATGTTCTCAAAAAGTTACATGTTTTTAGAGCCTCAAAGCCACCTTTCACGAGGTAGATCTGATTTGCTTGATCAAAACTGTTTTAGATCCAGCTGTCTTCAGCCTGGTGATCCCATTGACTCCAGCTCCAGCGAAGACTGCCTGTATCTCAATGTATTTGCTGCTAGTAGTGTGGTAAGTACAATTGTACATAATATAATTTTTTTTTTTTATGATTTAGTGTCTCATTGGAAGCCGCTGTATATCTATGTTGTCTATGTTAATACTGTTTTCATAAACTACTGTATCTGCTGCTCATAGTATAGGTTTTCTGTTTTGTCACAGGGAAAGAATGCTCCGGTTCTGGTGTTCTTCCACAACTCTGGATCGGGGCTCTTGGATGGCTCTTACCTCGCTGTGGTTGGCAACATAATAGTAGTGACAGCCAGTTTCAGGGTGGCTGCTTTTGGTTTCCTAAGTGCAGGTACAAATAAAAAAACTCTCACATATACATGAACGTGTTCATATATGCATCTTGATAAAGCTCTAGCCAGCTTCACAAATGCTTTGTATTTTAAGTATATTTCAAATGTAACGGCAGAGCCAAACTTTCTGTATCCACTACTCCAGTCCTCAGCATCACATGTTCCTTCAGAAATCATTTTAATATGCTGTTTTGATGCCAAATGGACAGTTTTTGTTATTAAAGCTGAAAAAAAATGTTTTGGTGGAACTTTGAAGCATTTTCCATGGATTTTTGCAATGAATAGAAAGTTCAAAAGTACACTTCTAAAAAATGTAATGCATTCACTACTTACACACACACACACACACACACACACACACACACACACACACAAAACAAAACATTTGGAGTGTATATCCTTTTTTTTCTGGGTTCTGTGTCTGTAAAGACTGAAAACCTTTGGCATAAAGCAACATTTAATAAAGAAGCCTTCACCATTATAAGCCTGGAATACAATCTTCTTTAATTGTATTTTTATTTATGTTTTCTAATGCATCAATAATGAGAATGCCTGTATTTCTCAATGAGAAAAGTCCTGAAAATAATTTAAGGAATGAATCTAAATGTTATGAAGGCAGTTACACATATTACACACACAAAAAAAAAAATCTGTGTCCTGGAAGCTCTGTTAAAAACTCTGTAAAAAATTTGATAATTTATTCCATAAAATGGAATTCCAAAAAAAAAGTGGAGTGGATATGGTTATGAAATATGGTTACGTAATGTCCACGTGGGAAGTTCCATTCCGCACAGTGGTTATGAAAATATTCGGATTCTTTTCCTCTTTGCCACCCTTGGCTGTGTAAGTTTGAAAAGGGGGCCTAACTGGTGCCTTTGAGTGGACTGCCAGGATGAGCTTTCGTTGTCCAGCCAAAAACAACAAGCAGTAAAAGCTCTGCAGAAGCCTGATTGGCTTAATTATGTTTCTTGAACTGTTTGTGACAACGGTGTCTCCCAGCCAAACCCCTGTGGAGCTGGGAATATTTTATAAAACATTTAAAAGATGATTATTATTATTGTATAATAGATTGACTTTCACATGCTGGTTACAATGAAAAGGTAATTTTTTAGACATTTATTGCAAACCTTCTTGCAATAAGTTTTAATCTATGTGTGGAAAACACATTAGTGCCTGATGAATTGAACTCTGTTGATTCTGTGTAGGTTCCAGTGCTCTGCCGGGGAATTATGGGTTGCAGGACCAGGCAGCTGCTCTGGGCTGGGTTCAGAAGAACATTGCTTTGTTTGGAGGAGACCCCACTAAAGTCACAGTTGGAGCAGAGAGAAACGGAGCTGACATTGCGAGTCTTCATCTCGCCTCGCCGTCAGCTTCATCACTTTTCCGCCGTGCTTTATTAATGGTAAGAACAAAACTCTGACTTTCAGCTGCTGGTTACACAACATCACAAGAATAATGTCTGAGGTCACATTTACAGTAAAATCAACCTTCTCCAGTCTGTAAGCACTGTAAACTCAAATTGAAATAGACACGTGCTTGGAAAAACTTTCATTCTCTTCTGAAATAAAGTCTGTCTTTTTCCAGTCCAGACACAATAATGCCTTTAAATATCAGCTTTTGATCTCCTGGAATGAATCTATTAAGGCACCTCCTCATAGTTGTCTTCCACGGTGGCCAAACTGTCGAGCTGGTGGTTTGGCGTCATGTAGACAGACCTCCACCTCTTCTTCAAACTAAACTTCTTTTTCTCTGGCTTCTCTTGCTGTCCCAGCAAAGACAGGTAGGAAGAGACGCTGTTCTGAACCCCGTAGCTGACGGCTGAAGGGTTTGTGCTCTGGTGGACGAGCTCCGAGCTGAGCAAGGAAAAATACATTAGTGTTATAGATGTTGTCCAAAATGATTTAAAGTATTTAAAATGTTCATATGACAGTTCAAATACTTGTCAAATAAATTCATTTCAGTTTTAGTAGAGAAACAATTAGGAAAACTGTAGGAAATACATTACTATTCAAATGTTTGAGATCAAACGAGATAAAAGTAAATACATTTAATAAATTAATAAATAAATACTGACTTAATTTTATTTATTAAAAAAATATGAATTAGCACAACTGTTTTCCAACAAAGATGCTAAACATTCAACTTTGCCAGGAATAAATACATTTTTTTATTATTTAAAAAATGTATATAAATAATTTTTTTTCTTTTTAGCATTTTTATTTAACATTTGTAATCATTTTTACAATATTACTTTATCTACAGTACTGTATTTTTATCTACTGTGAGCATAGGCAACTTTTTTCAAAAACATTACTGACCTCAAATGTTTGAGCGGTAGTGATTAAGGGACAACATTTAAGCTGCTTTTATTGATCTTTTTACCTGTTCACTGCTCTCCAGTCAAAAGTTAATTTTCTCCCTTCAGGTGTTTCCCTCAGAGGTGTGTCACAGGCGATCAAGCATGGGCCAGTAAGAACACAGCACAGTCCGTCTGCTATATCTAAACCAGAGAGAGAGAGAAATTCTGCATCAAATTGGCCATCTTTTACAACTGGTTGTTTTTTGGTGTAGTATTTGATTTACCAGAGTAGTAGTTGACCAGGTCTTCCAGACATTGAAATGTGAGGCGTGGAGAGATGTAGTACCAGTTGTTTGGCATTCTAACTATTCGATAATGCTTGATAGTTCTGTGGCGCACAGATAAGGTGTACGAGCCTAGAAAAATACAAGAAATATGCTTGTAACATCAGCCGTATTTTTGAACAAGCCAAAATATTAGTTAGAAGAACATTTGGATTAGTTTATTTATAAAACAGTCCATCATCCAGAATAAGCTGAAACATGGACCAGACCTTGTGCTGTATGCGACTATAATTAGGATAGTATGTTCATCTTCAATATAAATATTCTGACCTTTTGTGCTCTCTCTGATCATGAATGACCCCACTCGGTTTCCTGGAAGTCGAAGCAGTTCCTCTGCTTTTGGTCTGCTAACATTTTCAAACAGCCAGCTGAGACAGTCACGAATGCTTCTGTTAGCACTTGTGGAACATTAAACAGATAGTGGAAGCTAAGTGACAAGTAGCTAGTATAGTTGGCAATTCACAACCTACCCATGGTAGACTTTTGTGGCATGACAGTGCGGTATATAATTCACTTCCTTAGTGTTGACTGAGTAGACTTTCCACCAGTACCCTTCTCTGAAAGAAAGTAAGACTTGTAAAACTGTAGACAGTTCTTGTCATTTGTACGTTTTTTTTATGTGCGTGTTAAACAGTGGAATGAAGACTAGTGTTTAAGTTAAGCACTGGCCTTAAGGTTTTGTGGTCTGCTGTGCATTTACACATTGTGCCCAACAACTGTCAATGTTACTGCTAGAAAATATACTTCCTACTAACATACTATTACTTCAACTACTAACTGCAAACATAAAAAACTAACCTTCTCTCTTCTCTCTCTTTCTCTCTGTATATAGTATTTATGAAGGAATCATGAAATTATATAACTGTTTCCACAAATGTTTTAAACATGAATAATTATGACTGTTTCTCAAGCACTGTTTCTAAATCAGCATATTAGAATAAATCGCAGGAATAAATTACATATTTAAGTGTATGTATATACAGTACTATGCAAAAGTCTTAGGTCACTAGTATTTTCAGCAACAAAAAATAGTTCAGTTCATAAGTCAGTTATTTCTATCTTTTGCGGTAGCGTGTCAGTTGGAAATATCAGTTTACATTTCCAAACATTATTTTTGT
>JAUMHG010000017.1:1529414-1539846 GCA_032359395.1 Enteromius anoplus | reverse complement strand
ACAACCAACAAGCAGATGCATATCCTACAGCACCATCCAGAAATCAATTTAGCTGCAGCACAGAAAACAACCCAGCAATTCTTTGGTGTTCAGTTTTTCAGATTTTTCAAATGTTATTTAATAAAAAATATTGTTTTAAAAATCTTTTTTTTTCCTCCTCTCCCGCCCCACCCAAATGTAAATGTAACTTGTTACAAGGACTCCTGAAATAATTACTATGCAATTAAACATAAGCAACAGTAGTAGTAATAAGTTAATAATGTTTTACGCTATCTGCTTGCATCAAAAAATAAGTACAATGTATAATATGTACAATGTAAAACTGTCGTATAGTATCTGTTTATTATTATTAAACTATAGCAACTGTGATAATTCACTATAATAATTCACTATTACTACTTCTACTTTTTGTTATTGTTATTAGCTATCTTTTCTTTTAGATGAGTGGTAGAAATGGGTTTTCGGTAGATACAGTGTGAAAGGTGTTGTGGCTGTTCGTTCGCCCCTCAGCCGTTTTCTGCCTGTATTTGCTGGAATCGCTTTAAGAGTGATTCTGATAAAACATGACAGATTTCCACACCTTACCTCCAGAGAGGCAACCACACTGAGGATCATCTTACCTTACATACACTCTCTAGCTTTTACTGCGATGAGCACAGTTACCACAAAACCGATCACGTTTGCCCTTTCCCGCCATCTAATCCCAGCACACGAGTTGGCTGGCAGAACTTCGCTGTAAAAAACAAAAACAAACCAACAACAAACTTTCTCAGAACATAAAACTACAAACGTTTACTCACTCTGCATAAAAGCTCGGGGTACTCTCTGTCCTCTTTGAAGGCGGCACGGTAGCGGCATGCTTTGAAGAGTATGTAAATCAGCCTCTTCAACAGTTTGCGTGTTTGTTAATGGCTCCCCTCTCCAGAGTGTGTGTGTGTGTGAGCGAGAAGAGTTTTTCAAGAGCTACAGACAAGCTGAAGTTGTCAGGCACTGGACGTTCATAGACACCATCCCGCTCGCACTGGACCAACACGTCCCACTTTGATGTCTGTCAAGGGACGAGCGTCTATAGAGCTCTCTCTCGTAGTCACTTTCTCCTCACGTTTCTCCTCTACGGTTTTAAAACAGGTTGATGGGGGTCATAGGCTGCCGAGGTCATGTTTCGAGCCTTGTCTGATGTGAAGAGCTCAACAATCAGTTTGTTTGAGTTTAGGATTTCCATCACTAATCTCCATCATCTCTCATGCTAATCTGGGCCGACCGCAGCGGGCTGCATTTTCATGCTAAGGGGCTCATTACCAAACCGACGTCATGTCTTCTGTATGCAATCTGTGTCGCTTGGAGGGAGGGCAAGTCCCAGATGAAGCGTTTGAACTTCTCGAAGAGCGGGAGAGAGTGAGAGGGAAGTGCCCAATGATAGAATTGTCTGGCTTACAGGAATGTCGGACTGTAAAAGAGACTTGAATGAAGTTCGGAGGGTCTTAATCAGGGTTTTAATGACGGATGATAATGACTGTGTGAATGAGACCCTTTGGTATTTGATGTCTCGGAGCCGGTTTGAAGAGCATTTCGCCTTGTTGGCGCTCACTTTGATTCGCGTTATTTGACTTTTTGCAATATTCCGGATAAAGGAAAGCAATTTATCTCTGAAGATGTTTTTTTAGATTTGCACTTTAAAGAATCAACGGGCCGAGCACCTGTGCGGATAAATAGCGACTGTTGTTTTTTTGTGTTTTGGTTGTAAATAGGTTTTTTTTTTCTCCCCCAAAGCTTTTCGATGAATACGAATACTGTCAGTCCGAAAAGAGAAATCTCTGATTCCTTCATTCTTTCCTTCCTCTTTTCTTTCCACCGCTCACTCGCTCGCTCTTTCCCCTAGGTCCTTTTGATCCACATCCCACACACGTCGCTGCATTAGCCGGGCTGTTTTTCAGCGCGAGGGCCGTGCGGTTCTGTATTCGTTGGCTGTCAACACCATCAGTACTGATGGGTTTCAGACAGTGTCACCTCACGCAGGCTCACAGTGGATTCTGGGATTGTTTATCGTGGCTGAGCTGGAGGTCTATCGGGCACTATTCTTCAACGTTCACTCATTTACCCAGTGCATTCATTCAGTAATTTTGTACCGCGAACCTCCCAGTATGATGGAATCTCTGTCGGTGGCCTTCGTCCCACCCTCGTTTCTTCATCCGTTACCTAAGTGCGTTTGACCCTGTGTGTGAGTGTGTTGAGAGAGTAATGATGCAGCTGGGGCCATTAAAGATTGGGAAACTGACAGCTCTCCTCCTTCGCTTTCATTCGCTCCCCTCAAAGAACGATAGACGGGGAATGAAAAAACAAGAGGAGAAAAAGAGGCAGAGCAATAAATGGAGACGTCTTAAACGGCAAGTTGCTCGGGAATCCAATCAAGTTTGGCTCAAAGACCAAAGCAAAAACAGTGAGAGATGCAAGAAAGCGAGTGGGGCAGAGAAAGAAAGGAGCTTTTTATTAAGTGAATTGATTTTGCTTAATGGCCAAATGTGAATTAGGATCTGTATAGATGAAATTGCTGTTTACAAACAAACGCTCGGCAGACACTCTTCCAGCTTTATTTTTTTTATTTATTAGCCCTTAATTCAATGTTCAAAAAGTTCTGCATGTAGGGTTGAAGTATCCAAAGTTTCCAAAAGATTGAATAGGATTTGAGATTAGGATCTGATGCAGTTTGCGTTACTTTGCAGGTCTCCTCTGGTTTAATAAGAGCACATATTAAAGTGCCCCTATTAAGCCTTTTTAAAGGTTGCTAATATTGTTTTATGAGTCTCTTAAAACAGGTTTACGTGTATGCAAGGTCAAAAAACTCTTTAGTTTTCTCCAAATATAGATTTAATTGCAACCCATTTCTTAATGATTCGTAAACGACTCGTGTGAAGCAGTTCGAAGAATCAGTCTGTCTAAACCCCGCCTCTCCGTGAGCCATCAAAGTTGTGATTGGTCAGATGGCGCAGTCCTTTATGATTGGTCTACGCTTTTAGCTTGTACCAAAACTATACTTTCTGACATTACTAGAGGTGCTTTCTGAGAGAATACGTCAACTACAGTAGTTAGCGCGGACTACCGTGGAAAGTGCTCGCAATTTGCTTGTGTAAGTGAATCGGACACACATCTACGTTGTGAACCTCAACACACTGTATAATGCATAACACTGCGTTAAACATCGTTTAACTTAATTACTTAAACTAATGAGACAGACACAGTCAAGCTGCATCAATCACAATGTACATTAGGCCCACAGCTGAACAACAGAACTATAGAAACGTAAGTTAGCCGGTTACCAAGACAAGTGCAGGGTTGTTACACAACATAACGTACACAAATACGTCTTTCCAACCATTGCTAGAAAATACAATTATTAATCTTACTTACAGGTAGAAGTTCAGAATAAACTGGGCACTGATCCATCTTTTAAGAGCAAGCGTTTGGTGAATCCCGCGTTATACTCCAATATAAGGTTGGAAAAGCAGTCATCAGTAAAATGACGCGAACACAACACAAGATTGTACTGCTGAGGTGTTGTTGAAAAAATGTTAACCACTCATTCTTTGTAGATTCATCTTTCAGGAGGGCATATACAGCGTACATGATACAGCGTCTTCTGGACATGGTGTGGAAATTGTACTGTTTGTGGGCGGGGCAAGTTGTTTGTGACGTAGAATGTGTGCGGACATTATGCAAATATGCTACTTCGTGACGTGGATCTGTAACAGAAAAAAATTTTGAATTGCTGATGACTCGTTTAGGCGAATATGATATGACTTTTGGATAGACAATAACTTTATTTATTGTGCGCTGTCGGTGTAACAACTTTGCAGATTTGCATTTTGAGCACATACATGACACACTGCATGAAAGATCACATTTGAAAAGGCATAATAGGGGCACTTTAAACATTAAATGTGCCACATTGCTCAGGCATCAGAAGTGTTATATGTGGGCATCCACTATCCAGTAAATTCATTTCTTCATTATAAACCATAATCATCATCATCCATGCATCATAACCCAAAGCATTGTTCTCATCTGAAAAATCCTAAAGCACACTTTCCTTGTTAACAACACAATCATTTCAACTTGCGAATCTCTACAGGATCAAAATCTTAATGGATGAAACGACCTTCAATCTACCCAAGCAAAGCGCTGCTGATGTGGATGAAAATCAGGAGTTTAAATGGATGGCAGCATGCTTGTTAAATTTAGATAATTGTTACAAACCAGCTCTTGTAGAGATAGTCAACCTAGTTTTTAAAGATATATATATATATATATATATATATATATACTACTTATTCAGAGTGTTTTTCTTCTAAAGTCCTTGTACTAATGTTTTCAATGCCTTTATAGCAACCTAAATAGCTGGATTCAAAAAGTGATGCGAAAACTCCTTTTTTTTTTTGTTGTTGGTTTTTTTTTTTTTTTTATCATGTGCCTCCCGCTCCCAAAATGTTTGCCCATTTTAAACCATTTTAAATGAGTTGGAATGCAAATGAGAAATCTTCCTCATTCTTTCTGCATTCCCTCTTCCAACCCGTTGTGTTTTTGTTCCCCTGAGGAGTTCATTTCTCACAAATTTCTTCTCTCTCTCCCCTCGGTGAATAAAGACTTTCATACTGAGACATCCTATTAGCTCATTTCCAGTTTACCCATAATGCTTCGTAATGTGTTTTTATGTCATATCAGTCATGGCTGTATGGATGAAATTCAGACCCAAAACTCATTCACTCTCTGATTGCAGGATGTCAGGTTGCATTGTTGCTTGAAGATGCATGAATGGAATAAATGAATTCTTAATGTGTGTGTGTGTGTGTGTATGAAGGAGATAGAATGAAACATGAGAAGAATGTTTCCTGCTGAGGTGCGGTTTAGTTTCTGCTCTGTTTTTTTTAATGGCTCTTTGTTTGTTAAAAACATCATGCAAGAACAGTGAGTCTTTTTTCTGTTATGTATGTTTATGAATTATAGCAAAGCACTTGCACTCTCATTTAATGCGTATGTGCTTCATAGTTTCATAACAGCAAAAGTATTAGCACCACAACATCCAACATTAGGGCTAAGTATTGTTTTCCTTTTTCAAACTGTTCCTGAATTCAATTCAGTTCTAGTTGGATTTGATTCAGTTCAGAAAAGTTGCCCTAGCATTGTTGGGCATCGTGTCGTTCAAAAATCTATTCGACTTTTATTTCGTTATTGTTGACCGCTGAAAGAGTCACACTTTAGAATAGCTTTAATTTTGTAGTTGTTATGATCAAAGCAGTTAATGTGAATGTTCGGGTCTGTTTTTCTGGGTCAGAGCTTTGACGTTTTGGGTCAGCTGAGCTTGAGTCAGATGTGCCACTTTCTCTCTCTGGTGACCTACACGCAGGAGGTGTGTCGCAGCAAACACTTTAAGCCAGTCTGCTGTGCTCTCAGCCTTGTGTTCAGTTTTTGGGAATCAGTGGGTGGTGATTGGCTGGAGGCTGAACATGTGACTCAGGGGAGTGGAGTGAAAATATGAGGGCCCTGATGTAAACATCACTTCCTCTAACCAGGAAGGGTTTAAACTCTTTAGGGAGTGGAAATGATGTGGAAGGGATATAGTTTCATCTTTGAGCTATAGAGACAACTCTCTGCACTCTGAAAGATACAAAATGAAAACTTTTGGTGATCATAATAAGAGTTAGATCCAACTGTAATTGGTCACAAAGGTAAAACCATAAAAAGTGATTAATAGACTTCTATTAAAGGGTTAGTTCAACCGAACATCACACTAAAAATTGCTTAACTATGATGCTGAGAAGCAAAATCAGTTTAATACACACTCATTCAGTTGGTCCCAATTTAACAGATCGTGATGTGTGAGTAAGAGAGCTAAAAATCACTTTATCAAAGAAAATATTAAATGTTTTTGTCAACTCATATTTTGCCCTTAGGCCCAGATCTGTTTTGAGTTTAGAGGCTCTGAGGTTTGAAACAACAGGAAATGAATGAAGCTTAACGTCATTGTATTAACTTGTACTATGAGTTGTACATCATTGCTTTGGTGAACTAAAGACATAGTTTACTTGTAGTTGTCATCATTTATTAAGGTCACACAATAAATCAAAATAAAACTGAAATCTAAGATGAAAGTGAGATTAGCAAATCGTAAAGGTGGTGATTTTAATTAAATATATGCTGGGTGTGTTTCAGAGTGACCATGAAGTGACATGCAAGCAGCTCGAGATCCAGTGTTTTCAGCGTCTCAGACAGGCTCAACTTCACACAAATTCCTATCTGCATCTGCTCTGAGTTTGGTTTGCTTGTGACTTGCATTTGGGAATGCAATCTGCACCAACCATCTTCCAAAACTTGTAATGAGTAGAGCTTGTGAACAAGCTTTAAGGGCTCCTTATGGTGGTTCGCCAAAATAAAAGCTCGGTTTAATGTTTGAGAATGAATAAAGACAGCTATATATATATATATATATATATATATATATATCACGGTTCGATATGATACAGGGGTGTCACGGTTCGGTATGTTTTCGATACAGCAAAACCAATATAAAAAATAATTTCTTTTGAATCATTTCCACATTTTTATTTACTAAAACTAACAAGCTCTTTATTTTTAACAGAGCCGCGCAGTTTAAAATCCAAAACAGAAATTATTTCGTAACTGACAGCGCTTTGTGCCGTAGTGCTACGTCTGAGACTAAATCTTACACCTAGTCAGAGGTAGGTGTGAAGTAAAAATTTATGATTTGCTCGAACATTATTAGTTTTTAGGATTCATGTCTGTTTGTTAATTATTACAGCAGACAATCACGAAGCTCTGTGTTGGCTTCATCTCCAAAACCATTCTTTTTCAGGGAAAAAAAAGGTTATTAAACATTGTATGGTGAAAGTTGGTACCTTATATTGCTATCATAAGCTGTTGTGTACCAATATTAACACAACATTTCCCCAAAATCGTTACACCCCTAAAAAAAAAAAAAATATATATATATATATATATAATATAGTGTGGTAAGGTGGCTGCCTCGCCGACGAATCTTCGCCTTCCCCGTCTCTCTAGCACCGACCTTCACCAGGCTCACGATGTGAGTGGGCGGGAGAGAGGGGAGGCACGCACCTGGACACGGCTGGCGGTGTGTGATGAGGCGCACCGGAACTGAGCTAAGCCTCATCACCGCCGCCCTTATAGGATCGACCGTGCCTCCCCTCGAGAAACAGGTCTCTTCCCCCGTGCATGCACACTGGTGTCCTCGTGGGTCTGGGAAGGAGGCAGCGGAGGAATGCGTCGCTGACGCTGGAGGAGCGAGCCGATCCAAGAGCGAGCCACGAGAGGTGCAAGGGGCACCGGAGCCGCCAAGACGATTGCCGAACGTTTAGAGCACAACGAGGACACCAGTTCCCCTTTTTGTTTGGACACCTTTTTCCCTATTGACACTTTATTTTGTACTTTTTATTTAATAAAAAAGCCTCTCCGAGGTCTGTCGCCACACCCACTGTGTCGTGTCGTTGGCTCCGCCCCGTGACAATATATTTATTTATTTATGCAAGTAAAATTATTTTTATTCAATATAAAAAAAACAAATAGGCAAAATTGTATTTTATATTTATATATTATATTATATTATATATATTTATATATTATTATATTTTGCCTTTTTTTTTTTTTTATAAAAATAATTTTACTTGCATCATTATTGTAATGTATTAGTTTTTTTATTATTAAATTATGTAGCCCTAGAAACAAACAAACCTGAGCTTGTTTAAGTCTGTTTTTAACTATTTAAAAAAAAAAAATCATTACATTTACAAATTTAATTTTGCAACATTTACTCATTCTCATGCCATGCCAAAATCATAGACCAAATTTAAGCTATTCATATTCACAAAATCTTGCATGACAGGGCTTGGTCACCATTCACTGTCATTGCATTAAAATGAGAAGCTTAGCCTGCTATAAACACGTTTTTACGTGTTCCACAGACACAAAGAAAGTCACAACGGTTTTGAAAGACATGAGGGTGAGTAATAACACATTTTTCATATTTGGACCGAGAACTATCTCTTTAAAAAATTTAAGCTACATCAGCAACCTGGATTTCTCTTGTGAAAACAAACACAGGCCTTAATCAAATTTCTAGTGTTCAGTTGGACGCATAGTGCTGTTACTGCCCTTTGTTTCTGTGTGGTTTCCTACTTACAAAAGTTCCCCAACAGCAACACATCAAACCCCCAGGTTTGCTTCTCCTGTTTGTAAACGCACAAAGATTTCAACCGGACATATGGAGTGCTGTTATTATTTAATGAGGTTTTTATAGTATTTTGCGGCAACTGGGAGTCAGAACTGACAGCCTGCTGGACAGTGGCCCACTTCGTGAAACACACGGTTATTTGTCAGCAAGATCTTCTGCTTTGATGACTGTTTGCAGTCTCTGTGTCTGTATTAGCGAGGAGATGATGTGTCATAAAGGGGGTCCGAGAATACGCAGGTGTTGTCCGCGAGGCCGTATGGCAGCGTCTGGGGAAGGAAGCGCTGCCATGTGGCTCGTTAGCAAAATGCTAATTATGTTGTCAGCATCATTAAGAGTCACAACAGCAGCCATTTTGGGAGTTGCGGCGCCTGCTGTTCTTCCTGTTGTGCCCCTGTGTGTGTGCGCCAGTGCAGGAGGCTGGCATTAAACCTAGACATTACCTCACTCCTGGGCAGACGACCCATTACGATGCTCAGCAGGCTGCAGGAGAGAGGTGAAAAAAAACTCAATACCTGATGATTAAATACACACACACACACTGCAGTGCATCACATCTGCAGGCGGCCCATCTTGGCTTTGCAGATAGCAATCCCCAGTCATAAACTCGCTCGCACAAGCAGACAATTTCCCCTTCCTCCCCGTCTCACACGGCACGTCCTGCAGGGATTTGTGCGAATATCACTGAACGCAGGTTGCAGATGGAAGTGTCTCTGCGATGGCTGCCGTTTTTATTTTTGCACTTATATTACAGGTTATAACTGGAATGTTTTCACATGTCTGCGTCTCGCTGTTTCACAGGACTTTCCCTCTGCTGTCAGACTGGGTTGCACAATTTTATAGCTGCCACATAGGCATGGGATGGGTTGTGAAAAAAAAAAAAGAAAGAAAAGAAACCTGTCATCAAGTGAAGCTCACCGTGTAATTTAGTTCTTGCTGTAATCTGTAAAACAGCACTGGTATTTTGAGGATTTAGTCAACAGCTATTTGTTATACACATTGTATGGTCTTGTAAAGTTTCCTTTTTGTTATGAACTATCAGGTAAACTATCAGGCTTTTTATAAATGCTCTTCAAGGTTATTAGCCACCAGTTGCTGCTTCACTGCATTGTTTGCATTTCTATTAGCATAGTTATATTTATTTAAAGTGTTCTTGTTATACATTTTTGCTGTTGAACTGATATTAGTTTTGGTTAAAAACCCTGTAGTGGGGGTCTGCAACCTCTAGGGGGTCCATGGTGGTATTTCAGGGGCCAGCTGAATTTTTTTTTTGACTGTCATGTCCGAAAACTTTTTGTTGGGTTGTAATGAATGTATGTGTTAAACAAAAATGTAAAGTTCAGGTAATTTTGGTAAAAGCTAAATTTAAGAATTTTTCATTGTCCATGCCCAATTAAGATTCAATGTGTTGGACTGTATACTGTACATCAATGATGACTATTTTTATAGATTTGCAGGGAAAAAGCCATGATTAAGGATGTAAATGCCTTAAAATAATACTCATGTCATCTATTATTGTGATCCAGGTTTGAAATGTTATGCTTAATTTTAACAGGGAGTCGAGTCCTTGCTACATAAAAAAAAATAAAGCCTAAAGATTTGGTTGCTGTATGGAAAATAGAGAAGACACAAGGTGGCACTGTTCATCAGAAAGCAACAGTAAACCTGTTTGGTTTAATTTAGTTTATTTTAAAAATAAAATTTTAACTTTTTTTTATGTACTTTTATTTTGGTTATATTTTATGATATAGAAAAGATATGGTGCGGTAGTTTATGTAGTTGCAGGTCCCTACTTCAGAAGCAGCCCCGGTAGCATTAGCATGCTGGAAGAATCCACCTTATTGCCCCAGAGACTTCCTGAGGAGACAGCCATTCAAATTCAGACTTGACCCCTAAACCCCCGACTGTCTCTCCCCCATGTCTGCTTTAACTGGGGGATGTGTCTGTCTGCATACGTGTGTCGAGATCGACTCGACTTCCAGACCAGACCTCAGACAGATAATGTCATTTTAGTCCCCTGAGGGGCTGAATTGCTAACTAGGGAAGAGATTTTAAGTTAAAATTTCATCTTAACGTCTATCACCCATGTATATAAATAAAAATTGTAATTATTATTGTTTTGAATTTGTATTATTATTTTTCCCCACTGGTTGGATAAAATGTGTGTGTGTGATT
>JAUMHG010000017.1:1508615-1529314 GCA_032359395.1 Enteromius anoplus | reverse complement strand
CAGCCCTGTTATATAAAAGTGAAACTGTTACCGTCATGTAGAGAGATATGTAGGGGAGGCACTTAAAGTGCCTGTTAAAGTCTTTAGATTCTTAATTATAAAATGTAGGCAGAAGATAGCGCTGCCTCCTATTGGTTTATTCTGTCTGTGCTCCTGCAATTAGAGTCACTCAATGTATTGCGATGTAGGGGCCAGTTGTTACCATATTAAAATGGATTGGGCCGGTGCGGTCAGAATTTTCCCGGTGGATTTTAGTGCCCCACTCCGCCCCTGCTATCGGCCATCGGCGATGGACAATGAGATCGTCTATCGACCCAACCCTAATGTCTACTTTGCATAAAAGTGTCTGCTAAATATCTAAATGTAAAATATAAGTTCTGTGGTATAAACCATAAAGCAAAAAATCTTGCACATTTCTACCACAGCACGTACAGTCATGCCACCAAGCACTAGAGACATTCAGATGAGACAGGTTGATAATGTAAGAGACAGGTACGTAGATGTTAAAAAGGTAGCGAATATGCAGACAGACAGGCGGAGATATGGAAAGTGGCGACATTGGTATACGGAGCAGGCGTGTGTGTGTGGAGGAGTGGGGGGCGTACGAGCACTCTGGCCTTTCAAATGGCTCGTTATCGTTCTTTGCAAAAGGGCAGAGACACAGATAAATGCAATTTCATTAACGCAGAACACACACATAACACGCGCTACCTTTAGCCGTTACCACGGATACAGCTGTTCTGTCGGCAACTTGGCCCGATAAAAAAAGCTCAAACTATCACAAACGCTAGATATTTTCTAATCATTCGAAAACAGCCTGTGCTTAAAAGGTTTTAAATTAAAAGGAGACCATGTCAATATGTTCGATTTTGACCGCAAAGCCTTTAAACTACTTAAAGCCCATGAAATTTGTATTCTGTCCATGTTAAGTCACCCGTCTAAACCACCACAAAGGAGGGACACAGGTAAAGAAGTCTGCTTGTCCTCTCAGATGTGCTGGGTTACGGCAAAACCCACAGGGCCTTTAATGCAAGCTAACAGCCAGCGGATAGGTGGAAGTATAGAATGACTGCAGGACTCTGTCACACCAATTACATCCAGGCAGACATTTCTCACCCCCCTCAAGCAAAGGCCTGCAGCTGTGCACAACACAGCCCTGAGAAAAGACATCCACAGTCTACACACACACACACAAAAAAAAAAACATAGGGAAGTTCAGAGAAAGAGAAACTTTCTCTTTTTTAACCAAGTGTGTGTGTGTGTACCAGTGTGGAGAAAGTTACTATATTCAAGCTATTCTAAAAGTACTTAAAATACAAGGAGATTTATCTTTCATGTAGAGGGCATTGTAATTCTCTTGGATCTGAGAGTATTTAATTGTTAATAGTGCCATCAACCAATTAATAATAAATCCGTCTAAAATAAAAAAATACATATATACGTAACACATTTTTCTTAAATATCTACAAATACATACATTCATTTGATCAAACAAAACACAGTAAAAACAATAATAATATAAAATATTACAACAAATGTAAATTTATTCCTGCATTGGCAAAGCTAAATATTCAGCATCCATTTTGCAGTCTTTAGTATCCTTTAGACATCATAATAATATGCTGCTTTGATGCCAATTCTGGATTCTCTAATGAATAATCAAACGTATTATTAAGATAAGAGGAGAAAATGATATTTTCACTTGGAAAAAATGCTGACATGACTCACTGAAATAAATGAATCATACTTTTGTGCTTCTTGTGAGCCGGGATATTACACGTTGTGTTTACTACACTACCTCATAGTTAGCTGCAGTAAATCTCCACTTGTTGTGAAAAAAAATAGCTTGTCTCTGGAACAGCTACACCATTTTGAAATGCCTGACTACCGACAAATGTAGTTAAGTAGTGTCGCTATTTCCAGTTAACCCAGCACTAGTCTCGAGTAGTCAGACTTTTCACTACTGCATTAAATCTCCCCACTTTGCTGCTTATTCTGGACAGAAATCGGCCATTTAGCCAGAAAGAGATTGTCTGAATGACACGCAAAAAGACCATTCACAGTTCATTATGGCTGTGTATGTTGTTAAAGGGCAGGTAAATCTGAAATCCATGACACTAGTGTAACAGACTGAAAAACTTACTCAAATAATGTCAGTCTGTAAACGGCTATACACAAAACACAGTAAAGAATTGCCATCCAAAGTAATAAACAAACATGTTTCACAGACAAAACAATGGAATATCCAGTTCTGCCAGTGGATATTGAGTTCATTTGCTACTTAATGCCTCAAAAAAAAAACAACAACATATGATCGTGACAGAGAAATCTTTACAGTCCAGATTGCATGACACCACAAGCTAATGATCATTTCAAAGACAAACAGGTATGCAGAACAAACAACAGTCTGAGGACCCGCTGAGATTAAACTTCATCCAAGCTCAGTGATACACAGCAACAAATCTCACAAACTATGATCCAGAACTCTGATCAACTGAGATTATGCGGTGAGGAATGAGAACAGTAATCTTCAGAGATCAGAGGCTTCTGCCAGCATCTGGGAGTGTTTGCTATCTGTTACTGCTTGTGTAACATAAGGAGAAAAATTAAGATTTTCCTCTCTGTGATGACGAACTCATGAATTGTTTGAGTCACCAGCGTCTATCAATAAGACAACAAAACATCACTGGCTATGTTCACACAGCAGCAGAACGTCATTTATTCATTTCGTTATTTATTCATTTATTTAAATGTATGTTTTAATTCCATATCAGCAACAATAGCTATATTCATGGCAGTATCATTTCAATACATTATTTACAATAATACAAAATATCCTCAAGAAGCAATTACTGTATTAAAATACGCAATTAACAACAACAACAAAAATGATTCTTTCAATTCAATAAATTCAAAAAATTCTTTTAAGAGACACCTTTTTAAAAATTTATTTTCTGAGTAAAAACGTTGTCTAATATCAATACCAATGAACACCAATAGCCTAGCAGGCAGTGTGTCGACATATAAAGCCATTGCGTTGTAGACGTCCCGAGTTCCAATCCCGGCTCAAGGGGCCACTTCACTTTCTGTCTACTCTACACTATAATATGTGCCCCTGACCACACAACCAGTCATAAGGTAAAATTTAACAAAACTGAGATGTATCCATCATATGAAAGCTCCATAATTAAGCTTTCTATTGATACATGGTTTGTTAGGATGGGACAATATTTGACCGATATACATCTATTTGAAAATCTGGAATCGGAGGGTGCAAAAAAATCTAAATACTGAGCAAATCACCTTTAAAATTGTCCAAATTAATATCTTATCAATGCATTTTACTAATAAAAAATTAAGTTTTGATATGTTTACAGTTGGAATTAAAAATCTTCATGGAACATGATCTTTACTTAATTGCCTATTGATTTTTGGCATAAAAAAAAAAATCAATTATTTTGACCCATGCAATGTATTTTTGGCTGTTGCTACAAATAAACCCCAGCGACTTAAGACTGGTTTTGTGGTCCAGGGTCACATATGCTAATAAAAGCAAAATGCCAAAAACAAATCTGGTTCAGTTCAGAAACTGAATGTGATATTGCATAGCTTTTCAGTGATCTACGGGTCTGTATATTAACTGCCGCTCCATTTGAAAACAGGTGATGGAGATTTCCCACTTATCAAAGAACCGGATGACATGCGCATGAATATATCGATGAATAGATCACCCAGCCCTAACTAAAAATATTGAGATATTATTTCATTAAAGAATAAGCACACTTGTCTTTACAAAAATAGTATGTAGACTGTGTGAACGATCCAACAAAATGACAAATTATGATTTCACATTCTCTGGAGAGCGTACGGATGACTACTTACTCCAACTGGGGCCCAAAAATCTCATTACGGGAGGAGCAGCGGTGTACTTTGGAAATCCTTCAGACATCTGTTGAAACGTCCCGCAGACCTTTGCGTGCGTGCTTTAGCACATCTTCATCTCAGCGGCCTTCTTCAGAGTAAAAGCGTGGTGATGAAAAGCACAAAAATGAAACACCTCCACAAAAACATCTTCGCAGCTGTTTGAGCGAATCGCTGAAGTGCGCCGTTGATGGGAGATAATTAGTATTTACTGTGAATAAGTGAGGATTGCCATTAGCAGGTCTTTGTCTATGAGACCTTGTCAGTGAATGCCATGAGCTCTAGCGTGTGCGACTCAACCTTGAGCCGTGTGGAAAAGCGTAATCGGCAATACGGCACACCGATAACGCGATGAAGGAGAGAAAGGAGAATGACTCGCTCTTCTCTCAGATGACAAGACTGATTTAAATATCAAAACAGAATGTAAAATGGTAATTAAAACCCAATTATTCCGTACGCGGTTGAAAAGTCAATTAGAGACTTCAGAGGCTCGGAGAAGACAGATGCCAAGGTGAGGAACGAGGGGAGATGGCGCTGGGCCCTCCGGCAAACCTGACAAGTAAGAACACACCTGGGAAAGCTACAGAACCACCTAAAGATCATCCACAGCAAGAGAATCAGCAAGGCTTCATGTGCCCTCCCGACACTTTCTCGAGCAGCCCGGATCTGGCATGGGAAGAAAAAGAGGCTGTCAACTTCATCATGACCCATGTATAAATGATGAGCAATTTGCATTAAGAGACATTCAATTAAGACCAAAGAGAGAGAAAAGGAGGTGCAGGGAGACAGAGGGAGTTTGTAACGGAGCGAGAGAGAGAATTACAAAGCTTGGAAGTTAAGTGGGCTCCATCCAGCATTCCAGCGATGCCCCTTCTCATTGATCCTTCATTAGTTATTTATGTGGCGGTAATGAGGGCTGAATATGAGCAGAGAGAGAGTGTGGGTGGTGTAGCCAGACCAGGTTTTTGATCACTTGTATTTAGTTCCAGAAGAGACGGCTGGTGTTAAACAGAGCTAGAACAGCACTGACAGCCCCTCGCTCGGGTTTGGACTAGCTTAACTAACATGAAGCAAAAGTGGGTTTAGCAATCCAGCCTGTTAAAATGCACAGGGAGATGTGAGAAAGTTCAGACTTGCTTCCCACTGGAATGCCCAAGTGCTCAAACAGTACTTAACCTTGCATGCTAAATATTCAGCAGCTCATATGAAAATTCATCGTTTTTAAAAAGGATTGGTGATTGATATTCACCTCAAACATAGCTTACTCTCATCTCACACTTTCTTTAACCTTTTTTTTTTTAAATTAAGATCAAAAAATGTTGGCAAAATTTGACCAGTCAGAAAGGTCCATTGCCAACAGTGTAATTATGTACTGTATGGAGCACAGATAATACTTTACAATTAACTAACAAAAGCAACAAAACTGTTGGTTATGGGGCGATTTTGAATGACTAACTGAACACGATGCAAAATCTGCATCATCATCATCATCATCTGCAAATCTGTCACAAAACCCCATATCATATGGATTACCATTTTAATTACTGAACAATCATCAATGTGCTCACATTTTGTTTATCAGTTAGAGAATGTTCAGCATAAAAAATAATGCTAAAACACATAAATCTAATTATCTCATAAATCCAAATAATCTAATTATCCTATATATCTAATTCTCATATATATAAAATACTCAGACCTGTATTGGCCATGTGTGCACACTGTCTCAATCTGTTGGCTAACCTTTGTTAGCGCTTAGACTTAAGACATTGTTTTTTAAGAGCTTTTGGAGGTGACTATGTTAAGCTGAAGTGCCATATTCACGCTATGCCTTGGTAATTTCATTTCCATGTCAGGCCCCGGCCACTAAATACATTAAAGCCAAAAATAGCCCTACCAAGAATGTCCCGTCATTACTGTGATTTTTGAGAAAACTCCAGGGACAAAAAGAAAACACACAATCACACGCTAGCTTTTGTTTACCCTCTGCGTTTTTCCCAAGATCTAAGGCGCTCTAGGGTTGTGGGAACACACGTGCAGCTATCCTTAAGTAGCCCAAAAAGCTGACAGTTTACTGACGCCTGAAGCACAATGGCATTAGCAGCCCTTTACACAGCAAGGAGATGAAAGCTGTAGGAGACAGAACAGACTTTTTTCAGACGTTTACACCTGAATACCCCCCTCACCCCCTCTGAGAAAGAGCTTCTTATGCTGCTGAAGCTTGGGCCAAACAACCCTAGCATGTTCTGTACATAATATTGCGGAGATTATTAGGATTGTTTTTGATTATTGGCTCACAACAGGGTTGCACTGATCCCTCTGAATCACACGAGTCATGGACGGATTCTGGCCAGTCTCGAACTAATATGCAAATGCTAATGCATTTTAAGTAGTCAACATTAGCAACTGCCACCGAGACTAAATAGATTGTACGTTTTTATTTATAGTCTATTTTCAACATGCTTTTAGCTTTTTTCCCCTTTTATTCTGTTAATGTGAAAAACAACCACTTTGGTTTGATGACCTGATTTATTGAACAACATCTGATGAATTATTGAACTGGTTCAAACCAGGAATATCTAATTTCTCTCCCCAAATCCTCAGTCACATCTATCTTCTGGTCTATTTTTTGCAGAAGAGCTTTAAAACTTTATTTCCCCCTCTTTTCTTCACTTCTGATTCCTATTAGCATCCTTTACTGTGGCAATGTTTCTAAAGTAGGAGAACAACAGAAAGCTTTTTGAATTATCTGTCAGTATTAAAAAAAATATATAAAAAAACACTGCTTCCCATTTTCCTCGAGTAAGACTGATTGTATCTGTATCCGACCAGACTGGAGGAGCACTGGAATGCAAGCCGAAAAATATTTATATAGTATCCGATATGAAACGCATATCAATGCCAGGTAGAGTGAGGAGTGAGAGCGATGTGGACTTATCAAACCTGGCATGCTGATTGGCTTCAGAGTCGACAGAAGACACACTTGCACTGGCTTTCTCTGTACACACAGAACAAAGACAACACAACCATGACCTCCTCTGGCATTTCCAGCGTCTCTGAGGGTTTGTGTGTGTTTGAGGAGAATAAAAGCCTACAGGTCAAACTGCTGTCTGACAAAATCATAAACTCAGCAACTGAGTTCCCCTAAAGCACTGCCTTTAAAACACCATAAACCCTGTCATTAAACTGCCATCGAAATAGTGCCAAGCAAAGTTCATCGTACAGTGTTGCGTTTTCATAAAGGTCCGGTTTCGCTCAACACAGATTTCTGACATAGACAAGCTGCTGCTTATTTTTTATTAATATTAACTGACAAATAGGCAATTAAAATTAGATGTGCCACATGTGCAGTAAAGAAACGGTTTAAGATTTTCTAAAGATTGTATTTAACATCGTTATTACATTATTAGCACTGACATCACAGAGTACAAAATTCAATATACTACAATATTAAATTTAATATGCAAAATCAGGCGACACCAATGGAAAAAAAAGTGAAAAGCTCTAATAATAACTGATAACCAATATGGTACTAATATATGCAATTCCCATGTATTTCCCATATTTCTGATGAAATTAAAAGGCCTTTTCAAGGCCCATAAAGTTAGTAAGGGTTTTGTTGAAATAGTCATGTTAATTGTCCATGTTCAATTTTATGTAGACAGAAGAATATTTTTGTGCACAAAGAAAACTTTATTCAACAATTTCTTCTTCCGTGTCAGTCTTTGACACACATTTGCAAAAGTATGCTTGTTGCATAAAAGCACATTGTAAACCTGACATTGCAGTTATGCTGTTAAAACGGTTCTAATGCTATGCTGTCATCTGCGATGGTGAGTCCGTCTCACCCCGTTGTTCACTCCTATTTCTCTCTGACGGACGTGTGAACGTGGCTTGCTCACCGCTAAATGGAAGTAATTGATTACCGTGCTCTATCTGTCTGCTGGCTGCTCCTCAGAGTCAAGGGCAGATCGACAGGAGACACAGAGCTGGGGGAAGAAGTGAGGAGAGAAGCGCCCGCCTGCACACGTGGCCCTGCAGGAAACACAATGTGCTCCGTGCCCAGAGCAGGAGCCTCAGGGCAGGTGAGATCACCACTGCTCTTTCACACAGACTCCAATATTGTGCAATCGCCGCCGCAGGCAATTTTTTCCCCATTACCGTACAGCAAAAATGCTTTACATCAACAACTCTGCAGCGTCTCGGGTCCGCACTGTACATCTACTCAAACGGATCTAAGGCCAACAGCAGCAGACTACTTAGTGGCTATGAAACGCTGACCGAAACCTTTTGCTAAGGCTTTTGAATTTTTCAGAAGTTTGTGGTACCAAAATACTGAGGTTATTTCTGTCGCCTGCACGCTATGCAACTCTTTTATGATAGACTAAGCCATGCTGACAAGATCATGTGTTTCAGCATTTTATCTTTTAATTATATATATATATATATATATATATATATATATATATATAGTCAGTGATGTAATGATGACATGTATTCAAGTCACTGAATGTATGAATTTATACATAACAAATATTGGTTTTAAAACAACTTGAAAAAAGGTTTTGATCCACTTCAAATGTTGAGTAATATATATATATATATATATATACACACATAAACACACAGCATGGTGTAATCGTCCTGATATTATAATAAACAAAAGAGAAAAATAGAGAAACTAAAAAAAAAGAGAAAAATAGAAAACTTGCTAACTTGTAACTTAAAAAATTATTATTATTATCAGTGTTGAAAACTGTTAGGTTAATATTTTTTAACCTTGAGCTGTCTAATATTTTTGTGGAAACAGAACTGTTTGATGAAAAAAGTTTCAAATCAATCATTTATTTGAAATAGAAATCTTATGTAAAATAATAAATGTCTTTTCGTCACTTACTATTCACCTTGTTGAAAAAAAAAAAGTGGTAGTTCCGTTTTTAAAAATCTTTTGAAAGGTATTAGTAGTGTACATTTCTAAGAATGTTTTATAAATATATATAAAAATCTTCCTTTTTAAAATTGTGGAACCTCTTACATTTTATTAACCAAAAAACTGGCTTGTCAAATGAAAAGGCAAATTAGACGTATGAGGCTTCAAGCACTCAGAAAAAGTATTTGCCTATTCCCAAGAAGTTACAACGACGTTTAACGAGACCTTCACAATCAAAACTTTATTTTCTGAAAGCTTACAGAGGAACCTCTAGGTTTCTCAGCCTGACTAAATATTTCTCTCTATTCAAACTCTAAATAAACTCACAAAGGAGTTGATGTTCTCTACTCCTAGCATTGAGTGCCAAACTCAACATTAAAACCTCCCGCACCACTGTCTGACAGGGCAATTAGAGTGCCATGGAACCGGTGCTCTCCACTCCAGTAAAAAAAAACCTACTGTCTCCATGGTAACACAGATGGTGGTCCACAGTTTTGAGCTTTCCCATTTGAGATACTTCAGTCAAAAGCATCAATCTTCAGAAGACACCTCTGGACTTAAAAGAAGGAAATATCTCTAAAGCCTCAAACATCTGTCCTAAGGCCATCATTACAATGACCGTGAGCCGGTATAGCTCTAAACAGTTAATAAATGCTGTGGGACTGTGGGTAATGGAGGCAGCAGGCACCACTTACTCCAAAAGCAGGTTTCAGAAATAATTGTGAAGAGCTCATCTTATATTTGTGGGTGGAAAACAGCTTAGGAAGCAACCGTACCATGGCAGAAACTCTTGACGAATCAGATCTAAACCACACAAGAGATAAATAATGAATGAAAGAATGAAGTAACCCACTGACATCTGGCCTTAGCCACGGAGGATCCAAACGAGCAGACAACTTTAGATGTAGCCCAAAAGGCACGGATGTAGGCGATCCAAAAGCAAAGAAGCCTTCAGCAAAATGTTAAACCCTTTAGATAAAGAGATTTCCTCCTGTTCCTCCATTCAGCCTATTATTCCTCCGTCTCGATCTGTATCAGTCCGGTCACTTTGCCTTCGCTCTTTGAATCGGCCATCGAAGTCATCTATATCCAACAACAGAATCACAAAGATAAACATATCCCATAACACCAAGATGAAAGCAAAGATATCCTACAACATCCCAAACGGAGTATGAGCTCACATACACGCACACAGTCGATATTATTGAACATGCTGTGGTCTTTGTGGTAGGAGACTTAGCGACATTACCCACCAGTGACAGGCCTCATCGTGTGGTCATTCATCACAGTGCCGTGTGCGGGTCGACTGGCACACGACCCGTGATTGCAAAAAGACGCTCGATCACACTTTGGTGTTGCGATCACACGGGAAAAAATCAATTCACCTGTGTACATTCGTGTACGTGTGTCGACTATTGAAGCCATCTTATCGCTTCTCCGTGTCCTTGAGGTACCAGATTCGCAGATGATTACAAGTGGACAAGTATGTGAGCTCTCGCTCATGAGCCGCAATTTCCGACAAAACATTTCGGTCAAGGTCTTGGTCCCAAGTGGCTAATTTCCTGCAAACTTCGTAGCGTTAGTCGCTTTGAATATGAGGAAAAGCAAAAGAAAGGCTGCTTTGTTCTCCATCATACCGAAAAGCAATTAATACAGTAATCCTGTCCCAGCAGGCCTTGGGGGGGAGGGCTGTATGTAAATGACCTGAAACAGGAAAGTGAGTGAGATGAAGTAAATTAGCTTCAGGCTGAGGGTAATAAATAAATATCCTTGCTGATTAAAAACTCACTAACACGTCTCTCCAATGCAGGTCAGCTACATTTATTGGGCAGAGGGTGGGAAAAAAATGAAAGCCTAATTTCCTTTTCCCAAGGTGACCTTTTATGTCCAATATAAAGATATATAACAATTTATTCAGGCTTCAGACAGCACACATACGCATTCATTAAGCCTTCAAATGTGCTGACAATGAAGAACGCAGCTTGAAATAAAGATTCATAACTAATGTTCTTCTTATTAAAAATTCTCTTCTGCTATGACTTGCTGGATTAAACCATCTATCTCCTGGACGTGTCCTTCTACCCTAACAGTTCTGGGGAAGATACTTTAAAAACATAGTTTGTTAAGATACATATAGGTTGAAATACTAGATACAGCACAAGCTAATGACTTGAGCCCTTTTACTATACTTTGCTTTATTTTTTTACCATTAATTTACACAAAATGTAAAACTTAATGCTATCAATAAACACTTAATATCATCAACAAAACTAGCAAATGTCATAATTTACATACCTAGAACAAAAAAAAAGGCTAACAGAAGCATTTAACTAAATTAAAACTAATTTAATAAATACTGTAATATTAATGTGTAGAGCAATACAAATTTAGACTGCAAAAGGACCAAAGTGTTACTATTTGAGCAACAAATCACTTTTTTATGTTACTCATAAATAATAAAGTAAACGTGTACACCTGAGGTACATGCACAATACATTTAGAACTACAAAAAAGTTTTTAAAATGCTTTAAAATCTGTAGCCTTTTGTAATGTCACACCGCTACTTGTTTAAAACAAGCTAAGTGATAGTGCTGAAAAATGCAAAAGTTAGTTTGTTCCTCCCCCAGCACAGGCTCGAACTGGAGCAAAACTAAATTTTCTTTGGAAGAAAAATTCAGACATGATAAAAAGTTGATGTGGGAACAAGAGCGAGCTTGTGAAATGCACTTCACTCACTTAATCAGTGGCCTTGCCCTGCGCTGTCAATATGGCTGATCACACCGGTTTTTCCACATTACGTTAACAACTTCATGAGCTCTGCTGAGCACAGTATTAATCTCCGGCGAAACCCCACTTTACACCCTGATCGATACACGCTGTCTGTCCTGCCTGAGGCGCGAAGACTGTGGGAACCACTTTTTTGGAATCTGGTCAGAACTTTCACCACGCATTTCACACGCACGGGATCGAAGCGAACAGCAGCTATTTTTAAGATGTAGCACCCTTAAAGAGGAACAAGAGAAGCAATATGGCTATAGTGAGAATACATGAAAAAGTGAAGAAAACTTATCAGAGGCAGCCAGCTTGGCAGAACAAAAGTACATTGCAACACAACAGGTAGAAAGCATAAAAAACAGCAGTCGTGTTGCACAGCTTAAACAAGGAGTCATTTTACCTAAGCATAAAACACGTCTATATGTGGGCGTCTGTAATGTAACATGCTATTTTGCAACCAGACCTGCAATTAGAGCATGGAAGCTTAACCAAGTTTGCCACTTGTTTTGTAAGAAAGTGCTTTTCTCACTCTCTATCGGAAAAGGTACGGGACTAATCTAGCTTGCTGGGAGGCCACTTAAGCTAATTGGCAGGTTTTGTGGGCATGGGTTGGTAATCAAAATAGCCGAGACCACCTTCCTTCTCATCTTGTATAAACGGCTCCTTCACCACCATCATCTCCTTATTCCAATCAGGCCTTTAAATAAGCCAGGCCTCCCCCACAAAAACGGCGAAGTGCTCTGTTAAATTAGAGTAATGAGACAAATGACTTGAGAGCAAATGAAGGCAAGAAAGCAAGTGAGGGAGGAATTGGAAGAGAAGGAAAGGATCCGAGTATGTCACATTCACTGTCACGCACCTATTGTGTCTCAATCCGCTCCCTAGTTCAGTATGCTGCCCCGTTGTACAAATCACTCTAACACAGAAATGTGCATGCCCAAGAAGTTCCCAGCATGCACCCACCATGGAGACAGCAATAATATTGAATTACTAGAAATGTCACCATTCCTTCTTAAGTATTTAAAGTTGTTTCTTTATCTGATCTTTCATCCCTGTTCTCTAAAATGTATGACAGGTAAACAACAACAAAAAAAGAGACTAGGACTATGGCTGATAATTGCTAAAAAGCTCATATTAAAACACAACTATTTATACCGTTATGTATAATTCATTTCTAAAGTAAAAGGAATGCTCACAATGCTACATTTGAGTAAAATATTTTGGCCAATAACATTTAGCTGCTGAATAGCTATCCCCGACGAATAGCTGATATTAAGAGTAGAGCAGGAATTAAATAGTAAACAAAAATCCACAATCTAAAATTTTACTACATGTAGGCAACACAACAATATTTCATAAACTAAGAAATTCATATTTTTTTCAATTTGCAAAAGATTTATATATATATATATATATATATATATATTTTTTTAAGTTGCATTAACATAAAAAAACAACTTTAAAATTACATTTACAGTAGTATCATGTAATGAGCAAGCAGAATTAAATATTCAATATTGACTGTTATTGATAAATTTGAAAAATACCTCTAATATTGGGTAACCAATTTTAGCACTAATATACATTGTATATTATATATGTATAAAATAATTAGCTTTTTTTTTTATTATTTAGGTTGATATTTTGGTATTTTATTCATAGTATAGGCTAATAATTAATATTTATATTGTAATAAAGTTCGGGAAAACCACATTTTCATAATGTACTTTTCACATTGGTGAAGGTGCACAATGTTTGTAAATACCAGATACTTGTAATTGTGATGCAACCAGGTCACAGGTGATCAAGTCATCAATTTTCCGAGCTTCAGTGCATCAAAGGTCTTGTCTTGTTAGTGCTCACATTTATTCACAATGTCCTGAATCGTGTCATAGGGCATTAAAGAGCAGAATGAAACACAACCAGTCTTCAGTTACACTTCTATTGAGCTCGAGTCACATTGCGTAACCAAGGGCAAGAGTAAAGTAAATGAGCAAGAGTTGTTTACTTCAAACTTTTAAAAGTACGCCAACTTAAATTCCCAAGGTGCCTTCTTTGTCTGAGGTAAATCACAGTAGGGCGGTTCACATCTCCTAAGTGAGCCAAATCTTTGTAACCACAGTCGCCGTTAAGCTAATTGCTTTTATAAAATCAGAATGGTGATGAGACAAGAGTCTTGTCTTTCTGTCTTTGTAAAGAGAGACTGATCTGGCATCTAAAAGGCTCAATTCTTCAATGCTTTCAGCCAGGGTCACATGTCATTGGCAGATCCGAGTCTGTAAAACAGAACACAGCAAGTCCATGAGCTCAGACACCAAACTACGCCAAAAATAAGGATACGTTTAAAAACACAGAATGAGAGAATTAGATATCGTGGCGTATTAATGAAGTTTCTAAGAATGCGAAACATTATACAAGAGATATTTCTAGATCTGTTTTGCTTTGTAGTCTATTCTGTCTGTGATTAGAGAAGACAAGGTGCAATCTGATCCCAGACCTGCCGTATTTTCTATGAACACAGTGCCTGGCTCCCTAAGAGACGTCTTGAAGCAAGGCTTTCCTCTTCATTTACATTTTCGTGCAACATAACAAATGTCATCCTCAAGGATCTCTGCATAAAACAGGCTGTATTAACCTCATTCGTTTCATTTTCATGAATTTGCCACTCCTTTGTGTTCGTGAATCCTCACAGCAGCGGTTGTGGAGTCCCAGCCTCCCTGAGCACAACACGAGTTCAAACATCAGCATCACAGTGCCTCCCCGGGTCCAAAACTAACTTTCTTTTTGGCCAGGTATTAAAGGTGATTAAGTTCTTGGCTACACAAGAGTTACAGTTTGATCAAATGAGTTGTTATATATTACCTCAGGCGGAACAAGAGGGTTATTCTAAAAATAAGCAAACTTACAGGTTTCCACATTTGTTCCAGGTACACTAATCTGTGGCAGTCATATGGGATGTAAAGATTTGAATCTATAACTATAACACATAGTATAGCGTAACACAGCATAGCGTAATGTTCGCTATTATTAACATAAAAGGCAGGGTAAGCAAGTTTTCAAAAATGCTTTAAGAAAACACAGTCAGGGCGGAGTACCCAAACAAACTTGTAGAGGAGAGAACATTCAGTGAATAGCTGAGCAAAGCCACATGAAGATACAAAACATCTTCTAGGTAGGTGAGTGTCTACACCACATGCTGTGCCACGGACGCGATAAAGTGACCGTTGAAAATCATTTGAAATTAGTGTCAACACATCATAAATGGAATGCGGCAGCAGTTTTCTGCAGGAGATTTGTCGTGCTGCTCACGTCCAGTGTAGACAGCATCACTGATTATAATGGCTATAGTACTTTGTCACGCCACACATGTCCTGTGTAGACCATAAACATGTCTTTCAGTGATTACTATGGTGAATGACTTCAAGTAAGACTGCTACAAGTCTGGCTTACGTATCGCAGCCCATAGAAACAGTTGTTAATTAGGCATGTACGCATATCTATGGTAAATGCGTACCACCTACACCTGGATTTCCATAGCTTTAGCCAGTTGGTTCGCCCTCCAACTATGATAGTGTAGAAGTATACAAGAATGAAATGACTTTTGACTCCTGCAGAAACAGTAAAATGTCTTTTATGGCACATAACTGCATATAGGTATGCAAGAGGGTTGTGTTCAAAGTCTTGCCTTGTGCTGACAGACATTAAGAGAGAGGGGACATTCATAATTCAAAGATGGGTGGTGGTGGAGGGGGTTAATCCCTCTCCATCTGCCTAACAGCACCTCTCCCTCCCTCAATACAGGCCGCAGATCCTCCAGCACTGAACCAGGGGCTCTCAGCTAAAGATTTGGGCTGACCTGCATGAAGGCTCCCTGCAGACTTTGCCTCCCTGTCTTCCAAATCGCCAATGCCTGACTTTGAAGTTTCCAGAAGGAGAGACTCCGAGGGGCCTGCAATCTCACCAGCATGGCTGTTTCTCAGGATTAAAGGACACAGATGAGCCAGGAGGTGCTTCCTGGCTCCAAATGTGCAAGCTTTTCCCCCCATCGCCGGCGCTGATGGATTAACAGACGAACTAAAAGCAGCAGAAAAAACAAACAATGCACAAACAAAGTGTAATATGGCACCGGGTCCTAAGAAACCAATTTGTGAATAAGAACAGAAGGGGAGGAGGAGCGGGGGCTGCTTTGGTCCATGACTCCCATTTTCTCTTCCTCCTGCTGCTACTCTGCTTGTTCTTTCAACAACATTTCAGTTCAGCAAAAAAATTAAAGAATAAACTCAATCTGAAAACTCAAGAAGCTACTTATAAGGCTTATAAAGTAATATACTCTCTGCATAATTTGCACTTTTCTGTTGTATTATTGACCTACAGTACAGCAAAAAAAAGCCCCCTTAGCAATTGCCTATTCAGAGAACAAAACGGTTGCAACATTTTCAAACAAAATGACATGCTGTGAACATTTCATTGAGTCAAACTGGCTAACACAGGCTTACATCACCCCTGAGGAAAAAGTAAATGCCCCCTTAAATCTAATATCAGGCTAGACCACGCTAAACAATAATAAAGGCAATCAAACACCAGCTGTAATCTGATATGAGTCTTTGTTTCTTTTCAGTACTTCGGATGTCAACTTGACTCTGTTTTGGATTATTGTCCTGCTGTTTCACAAAATTGCGCTTAAGCTTCAGCTCATAATCAGACGCCAAGACAATCTCTTAAAGAATTATCTATATATTGTTGAATACAAGCGTCTTTCAGTAATAACAGGTCACAGAGTCCACCACAGACGTCCAAATCAACCATAATACCACTGTACACATCACATTCTTACAGTACAATGCTGTATCTGTTATCTGGCCATAGAATCTTTCTTTAACAAACATGTTGTGAACATTAAAGTTCTTCTTGGTGAGCACAAATATTGACCTTGATACTCTTCCTTAAAGTCATTTTTCACAGTTTCTTTCCTGAATAGTGTCCTTCGCTGATGTAAGAGAAGTTGAAAGTTTTTCTGTGATAATTTGAAGCTTTCTGGATGAGGTACCACTGCACCCTTTGAGAGAGAGAGAGAGGAAAAAAAAAAAAAACGACCACTCCAATATAATTTCTGTTGATTCAAAGACTAGGGGCGTTTGTAAGGAGAGAAAATACAAAATAAAGTCAAGGGGCAACAAAACTTTGTGTCATACAGATTTGGAACAACAAAACAAAAAATTAGGACAGAATTTTCCTGTTTGTGTGGGCTATCCCTCTAAATAAACCACACGATCGATGTCCATGTTTCCTATGCCAACATTTTTATTGTGAACGAATTAATCTTTTCAATTAGAAAAATATGTAAAAATCAGGCTAATACTTTTGCATGGCAACGTACCTGGAATGTGCATACTCATGATGAATACACATTTACAATCAACAGAGCAACTGCACCGGATTCTAGCAAGGTTTTTGCAACTATCCCAAGCCAAACGCTTATTGGTGGAGTGGAAGGGTGGAGGGGGGCAGGACTGATGGGCAGTTTGCCTGAGCTCAGTGCACAGCTGCAGGGCCTGCGGGCAGACAGATAGAGCCCTGCTGCAGCAGGTGCTGACATTAATGAGAGTGATAAACCATGAGAGAGAATTTATAAATCAGTAAAAAGCTATGGTGGACCAAACCCTCTGCTGGCATCTGCCCATTCAGCTGACCTGTGGTTAAATAAACCTCTTATGAGAGGAAGAGTATTTGTTGGAAAAACGACGTAGAGCCAGAATTGACGATTATTCTGATTGTCAGGTAGGCTTGAGGCTTCACTGAATTGTTGTTTTTGAGCCTACCGGAAAGCCATCAATTGATTTGAATAAGCTCACTTCCGTCTTTTGTATCACTAAGTGTTTGATCACAAATCTTTTGAGATTGGAGAGTTAGTTGTACTTTGATTAACATGAATAAAGATTCAAAAGTGGAAGAGCACAATGTGGCCTCAGCGTCTGGACTGAGATTCAAGAACATCTATCAGCATCTTTTACATTGTCAACTTTAGTCCCTATTGTGAAATGAAGGTGAAAGTCAGAATGAATGGTGCTATGAGCTATTGAAGAAAAAAGAGAGACAGTTCAGGCCACATGCCTGGTTCCCACTGTGAAGCATGGAGGAGGAGGAGTGATGGTGTGGGGGTGTTTTGCTGGTGACACTGTTGGGGATTTATTCTAAATTGAAGGCACACTGAACCAGCATGGCTACCACAGCTTCCTGGAGGGACATGCCATCCCATCTGGTTTGCGTTTAGTTGGACGATCATTTATCTTTCAACAGGACAATGACCCCAAACACACCTCCAGGCTGTGTAAGGGCTATTTATCCAAGAAGGAGAGTGATGGAGTGCTGCGGCAGATGACCTGGCCTCCACAGTCACTGGACCTGAACCCAGTAAAGAGGGTTTGGGGCGAGCTGGAGATCAGAGTGAAGGCAAAGGGGCCAACAAGTGCTAAACCCCTCTGGGAACTCCTTCAAGACTGTTGGAAAACCATTTCAGGTGACTACCTCTTGGAGCTCATCGAGAGAATGCCAAGAGTGTGCAAAGCAGTAATCAGAGCAAAGGGTGGCTATTTTGAAGAAACTAGAATATAAAAGATGTTTTCAGTTATTTCACCTTTTTTTTTTTGTTAAGTACATAACTCCACATATGTTCATTCATAGTTGATGCCTTCAGTGAAAATCTCCCAATGTAAATGGTCATGAAAATAAAGAAAACACATTGAATGAGAATGTGTGTCCAAACTTTTGGCCTGTACTGTATACTAGGAACCATTAGCAGGGCATATCTGTGACCATAAGTGTTTACTTGGAAAAAAAATAAAATCGAACTTGGTAACAGTGTGCTAAAAGCCATCAAGCCATTAGGAAACAGACGTCCCCTGAAGAAAACACAACAATGACCTTACTGAGAGAATAACGATGAAAAAATGAGTCGATATGAAGGCTAAGACAAGATCAGAACTGATTACTGTAGATTATTTTTCTTGATATTGTCATTGTGATAATTAATGCCCATTTGCAGTTAAATATATTTAATACAATAATTTTATGCATAATAATTTTATGTTTAAAAAACACTTTACATAATTTACACCACCTATATTAGTAATTGTGGTCATTTTTGGTAATCATGTAGCCATGCAAAGTCAAATTTCTATACACTTTGAAAAAACACTTTCTAAACCCACATGGTATGCAGCAGAATTCTGGGTAAAATACTGCACGGCAGCAGGAGCTGGCATACGTGCTTATAAATCTTAGCACAGCCAACTTGCTAAAGATCCCTTCCATCAAGTCTGCATCAGCTGACCCCAATTATAATTCTGCCACCCCTTTTTGTCCGAGCACAGAGCTGAATGTGATTAGTCATATCTTATGGCGTATCTCCATTGTCATGGACAGTCTGGGGGACTTGAACTCGTCTTTGTTCGAATACACACTGGGTGATAAACTACACTGGGAATAGCGATAGCAGCTAAACGATGGAGCACATAATGGCTCCATATGGCTCATCTAAATAAAACAACCATAAGCTGTCAAAGCGAAGCAGCGGCTCCATGGAGCGGCAGAAAGGTGGAAGCGCCGGAGGATGCCTATGATGTTTAAGCCTTCCACAGGGCCCAAGGTCAAATGCAACCCTGCATCTGGCCAGCCATCTGCTCCCTGCAGCCGGCCGACAGAGCCTGTCACCACCAGCCCTGAGTCCAGCGTTGTGGGATGTGTCTTGATCTCTAAGGGATATCTAGGTAGACAGGGGGCATGAGTAAAAAGGCCTTGCACAGGTGCGCTGTGATGCATGCGTGCTTCCAGCAGATTTTTTCCCACTCTTCATGTCAAGTCTCCTGTCTCATCCGTTTTGTCTTCTCTTAAGTGATCTCTCTCCGATTCCGTCGTCTGCTTGTTTCTCTTTTGTGAAGTGTTTGAAAATCTGCCCACCTCCCTTTTACCCTCTCCAACTGTGATACTTTTCTAGCGTTTGTCGCCTGCTCGCCGTGAGACTTGATTTAAACAGATTGTCTGACAGACTGTCAGATGTTTCTTTTAAATTATATTTGTATTCTTCTAAAAAATTGACAGACGTTGTCCCCAACGCGACGGCCTCGGGTGAATAGTCCAGCCAAAATAATGAAGTTGGATGATATTTCAATTTTCTGTCAAATCAAGTCACTGTCCTTCAGAGGGGCTCGACTTCACCAAGCAAATTTCAACAAAAGAGCAGGACGCGAGGAGAAAACAGAATAAACTGTTCAAGTGACTTTGATCAGTTCAACAACCTTCTTCCAATAGGTTCTTACCTCAAAAGATGATCCAATCAGACAGCAGGACCGCAGTCAGGTGATTAAGCTGAGGGTAAAGTGCTGGATCGCTTAAGGAAGTTGCCACATTTCACAACAGACCTAAGAACAAAGACAACAATTTTACAGAATTTTTAAATGTTTTAATGAACTAGTCAAAAGTAGGTCAATACACTTCAAATCAAAATCACAATATGGACTAGTATCTGTACATAAATATGAATCCTGCATGTTCTGCATGTCTCCGTTTATGAATGGCACAGATACTTGGTTTGTTTACTACATGCATACTAAAATGCGTGTGACACTCGCTGTGTTTTTAGTGTCTGCTGTCTTTTTAAATGAGGACATAAACACACAAAAGACATCTCCAGAACTTCTCCGAGAGTCACCTTATGAGCATTTTAACATTTGATCCGAGTAAAACAAGCATCATATCACATACACAGAACTGTAAAGGTATCCACTGCAACTCGTCAAAATAAAAGTCTGGTAGATATGAAGTCATTATGACTATTACTAGGGGTGTAATGATACACGTAATCGTATTGAACCAGTACGCATACGAACCGAACGATTCAGAAAAAAAAAAAGAGAGAGAGAATAAAGTGTGTAAAATATAATGTTTTCAGTGCTATGCTCAACAAGGTAGCGCAAACGACAAGACAGGGAACTCGCGTGTGCTCCTCCCACCCCCAAACAGACGAGAACCAGAAACACACACATTACAAACTATCACCCGCGGCATTCAGGTAACG
>JAUMHG010000017.1:1456328-1467710 GCA_032359395.1 Enteromius anoplus | reverse complement strand
ATATAACCTATATTATTATTATTATTATATATATTGCAGGGTTTGCTGGATGGCTTATAGAAATGTATTAAATCATAAAAATGAAGGAACGGTAGTCCCCTCTTCAGCTTATCAGTCCTCTCTAAAAGCTTGCCTGCTTTTACTGGCAGCCGAGAAACATGTTCACACACTTATGAGCATTAAAACTACCAGAGACTGTGTGCTGCATGCTAACACTTTATTATTGTTTATGCCACAATTTATTACATGAAGCATGGCTGTAACTCATAAACAAGCAGAAAGAAAGGGGAAATGAAAATAAGCAAGTGACCATGAGATTACCCATTGATTGAAACATAAATAATTTATGTATGCTTTATACATTTTTGTTAAATATATTAGTTTGTTTATAAATAATACTTACATGTATATTAAAAGTGTATATTGAAATTATACATACATATTATTGCCCTTCCAACATTTTGTTAATTGATTGTTTTTTACAGTGTACTGTATTTTTAATTTTTTAATTTTTGCTACATTTATTTAATTCAAAATACAAAAAATGACTTTATTTTAGTGTTTGCTGTTTTAAAATATTCTAAAATGTTATTAATTCTTCTTAGAAATAAATGTTATATGTATATATATATATAAAATATCATAAAAACTTGTTGTTTTATACAAGTGTAATCTCACTCTGTTCTGTCCTAAAGCCAGGCTACATTAAAAAACATGGTGTGGTCAGAAATACTTCTAATGACCTGCATCTCAGCAGGCGTAACATGAACAGAAAAGGGTCTTTATTTCATGTTGAAAGTCATGTTTTTTGTAGGGCAGCAGATGGGACTTGAGCACAGCACTGACAAAACATTAGCAATCAAACCCTTGTGATTATTGCATCTTATAGTGGTTTACATTCTCGATTGGGATTGAATTCAGCACTCTCCTCAAACTATGCGAAGTAAAATCACACTCCACCAATGAAGTCTTAATCACCAGGGAAACAGAGCCAGCTCATTCAGTTTGGAAAATTCTGTAATTAGAGGCAGAAAATCTCAGAGAGAACCCGTAATCTTTCCTAAAGATGAGATTATCAAGGAGTCATCGCCACCTGACATCCGAGCAGATGTGCGCTCCGCGTTGCCAACAGGGAAGAATATGCCATTGCTCAGTGTTGAGTTATGATAGCGTTGAGAGGAGGTTAATTGTCTGTCAGCATGTTTATAGAGGATCAAAGTAGCAACATCAGTGCCATTCAACGCTCTTCTCAAAAGGATTATTACGTGTATCGTGATGTTCTCTCCACTCAAATAGGCGTGATTGGCTGTGTTTTTAGAGTTTACATCATATACAACAGATCCGACCGATATTTGAGTTTCAAATAGTGTCCGCCCGCCTTTAACTTAATTATTTTCTTTCATCACTGACCCTCTGTACTTGAGCTCTTACAAAAAGAGAAAAGACTCATGTTAACACTCTGAGATGTCTTGTATCACTGAAGCAGAGTTTTTGATGCGATTCACTGAAACAAACAGTTCAAAAGGATTGATTTGCAGGAATCCGTCATACTTCTCAGCACTACAGGGACCCGATAGCTGTGTTTCACATATGCATTATTAAAAACAACTCTCAGACGGTCCGCTCATGCAGACAGCTCTTAGGAATACTGCCCGCTCACGCTTACAAATAAGAAATTTAGTCCGGCGCCTCAGCAAATCACATCCTGGGGGATGCAGGACTTTGTCATAGAATATTGTATTCTGTTTGTTGCTCACTCCCTGTCTCAAATGTTACATTTACTGGGCTTTCCCTGTTGAATATGAAACAGTCTCCAAAATCATGATGTGGTAATTTCTGCAGTCTTAGTTGTCATACATCGGTTAACGATCTGTTAATCTTAATGATCATTTGCTGGAAAAAAAAGTTGTTGTAAAACATTTTGGCTGAAGGTTAAACACTGAAACAAATGATTAATTGTTTTATTTTTTATTTTTTTAAGATAAGTGAAATCTATTTATTTTAGTAAACAAATTAGTGCGTCATGCTTCACCAAAAGTGTCATTTGTTTAGCAAAACCGGTTCAAAAAGAAAAAAAAATAAATTAAAACTAGCTAAATATTAGATTGTTTTAGAGCAGAGGTCTCAAATTCCATGCCTGATGGGATGTAGCTCTACAGTGGGAGTTTCTAGTTTTCCTGAAGAACTTGATTGGCTGGATCAAGTGTGTTTGATTATGGTTGGATCTGAACTGTTCAGAGCTGTGGCCCTCCATGAATGAAGTTTGAGACCACAGGCTAAAAGAGATGTTTTTAAAACTTTCAAAAACATCTTGTAGACCTATAGAAAAGTAACCACAGGTTGTGCTTCAAGTAAAAAAGAGTCTAGATGTTTCCCAAGCGTTTTGCAATTGATGGTTTTCATGCGAACTGGTCACGTGACTGTAAACTATCTATAGAGTGAAGTATTAACATTTGCTAAAAATCCCAACGACCTGGCATAAATAAATATCTCCAAAAACAGCTCTGAGAGTCCCTTCACAAGCATTTTACAGATTCATTTGAATAAAACCATTTTTTATTATTAACTGTTCTACATTTTATGTATTTGCCATGTGTTCTATTTTGAATAATTGCTTTTCATTTGTAATCTCATAACCAAATGAAAATTTAGAAAAATGTATGGTAGCACTTCAGAATACGTCAGAATAATGCTTTAGTTAAGCATTAATTAATGGTTAATTTGTTCACAATTAAGCATTAGTTGAGCAAAAACAAACTAGTAATTAATGATTAAAATGTTAAGTTAATCATTAATTACTTGTGTGTTTTTGCTCAACTAATGCTTAATTGTGAACAAATTAACCATTAATTAATGCTTAACTAAAGCATTATTCTGACCCCCTATTCTGAAGTGTTACCAAATGTATTTTAATCTTTTTCCCTAAATTGTCCTGTTAATATGCTGACAATACCATTTGCAATGAAAAGTGTTTTTAATTAGAAAAAACCCAAATAGAAGCATTTGCTCAAATTTACTATAAATATACTTAACTGAGATCACATTCAAGGAGTTAGAGTCGTAGCTGAAGCTCATCATTCTGCCGACCATGTAGTAGCATTTAGTGCTCTTGTCCTTGAAACCCGCTCAAATTTGTGAATGGAGCAACACGAGCAGCCATTTAACTCATCAGCACTGGGAACTCTGTCGGGGGGCGCAATGATGACATCACTCACTTATCTTCAGTCACCGACATCATGCTGAGATGATATCACTAAGAGGTTTTCGATCAGCACAGCTTCTCAGCAGGCAGTCGCTATGCCAACAGTGTTACCGGTCTGAGCAACATCTTAACGAGGAGATCTTAATTACGTTCAGACAGGTCCTACAGAGCCCGAGACACCTGCTGACCTCATAGAATGGTAAAAAGTGCGTGCGTGTGTGTGTTAGTGAGGGAATGATTGAGAGAGTTTAATAATTTCTGACTTTAATAACTTGCTGCCACATCTGCTACCTGACAACCTGTCCGTAGCTTTTGATGTGTATGTGCAGGTGGTTAACAAGTGGTAAGAATGACTGGGCAGTTACGTCAGCACCCAGTGATCATTCTTTTGTGAGCAGATGCGTGTTGAGAAAGTGTGAGTGAACAATGCTGCTGCTTCTGCAGGTGAGAGTTTTTTATATAGGGTAGGCTTTATATTTAATTCTGCATAATTCTCTATATGTTTGAGATAAAAGCCCTTTTCTGAAAGCGCTGTGGGCATGTTGTCCTTTTTGATGTATTTTTTAGTGCATGAGAACATGCTGTGTGGCATGAGAGTGGCATGGCTTGCCGGATGTAGCAACAGAAGCTAAGGTGGGTGGGTCTTTACGAATGGTCATTAAACGTTTTTATCTTATAACTTTGATGTTTTGCCATAATTTCAGCTTTTGACATGTCACAGCTCATTGTGATTTACCAAAGCACGATTTAGTTTTTTTCATGTGAAATAGGTTTCTATAGTTTTTTCAAAATTACATTTTTATATTTTTTTCCCTACATTATTTACTTTTATTTAGCCAAAATGTTTTTTCACTTTGCCCTTTCACTTCTTGTTTTATCCTTTAAAGGTGCCATAGAATGAAAAACTGAATTTACTTTGGCATGGTTGAATAATAACAGTTCAGTACATGGACATAACATACTGTGAGTCTCAAACACCATCGTTTCCTACTTATATAAATCAAGTCTTTGCAAAAGACGACTGAAACACGGTCAAATTCCAACACAACACAGACTGTTACGATGTAGTAAACTTATTGTGGAGTTTGTTGTTGAATTAAAAAAAAAATAGAGCAGTCTTTTTCTTCAGAATGTAGAGCTGTTGTTTAGTTCAGTTGTGTGGCATCTGCAGAAACTTCCTTCACAAACATCTATATCTGCAGCCCCCGTTCTGTCTTTAATTAAGTGTTGTCCCCAAAGGCAAAGTCAGATATGTAGAATGTAGAAATAGGATTATGTGTGATTACACCTGTGTGTGTAGAGCGATTCTTCAGCTTCTTTTCTTGCCCCGTCTGATTTAACGTCTGTACCCTGACCTTCACCGCTCGCAATCACTTCTTGAAAATCAATAGCGCTGCTGTGGCGGCGGCTGACACACACCAAGAACAATCGTGTATGTGCGAGACGCAGAGAAAATGCCCAATCTCACCTTCAACTTTCTTAAACGTGTAGTAAAAAGCAATTTCACCTCTGTTAGAAGACAAGAAAAAGCAACGCTCCTCCCTCTGTGAGTTCTCCACACAAGGCGGTCTGTCAGAGCGCACCTTCTTACGAAGCGTGTCATCATATCCAGAGCTCGTTTAAAACACTCTCCAAGACGATGAGCACAATACGGCCCGTAGCTCGCCGCTGTTTCTCCTGACAGGCTGCCTCTGCGGCTCTGAAACAGACTGATGGGCCAGCATTGTTCTAAAGGTCATTTAGCAGAGCTGCGGTCTTCTCTGGCTAATGATGTCATAATGAGGGACTGTGTGGGCCAGCGGTTAACAGAGTCAGACAATAGGCTTTTTCATGGCCAGGGTCAGCCTGGTGTGCCGCTAAAGAGACGACCGAACTAAACTTAAGTGAGCAGTTTAGAATATAGTCTCATTCATTGTGGCAGATCTATGTTTTATGATCGTCTCTGTTTTGTGCCCTTTATTAATTCTCTTAATTTTTACACTGAATGCTCATTTAAACACAAATCCATTGTATTTTCCTGCGATTTGACCTTTTAGTAGCTCATGCATGTCTTTAAACAGTATCACTCATTTGGTCTTGCATCAGTTACTGAGAGTTTGCTCATATTTTGCAGCCCAATTAAGCCATAAGTCATTGCTTCTCTACAGGAGCTGTTTATCTCAATCAGATCAATAGTGCAGTTACTGTAAAGGCTTCAAAAATCAGCGGAATCAATATTGTCAACTTTCAACACTTAACAGCATGTTACTTCATTAAACTCGTCATAAACACACCGTTTAATCCCAAAGCTCTTCATTTTTGTGTAAATAAAGCTTTCTATCTGTTTTTCTGTGAGTGCCGACTCTAAAGTGTTCCATGCCACTGCAATTTAGAACAGCCTAGAATATATTTATTTAAATCTTTTCAAACAGTAGTACACCCGAAAACGAAAAAGTGTACTGGACATGCAGTGTTTTTGTGCATGTTTTAACACAATTGGATTATTAGTGTTTTAATTAACTCATACTAATGAACTAACCAGTCTTTGGAAATCTGAGGATAATGTTAAATTTTTGTCCGTGGGCAGTAAAGGCTGAAACTTAGTCTGACTCGAAACAAGATTAGGTCAGCACTGGATCTCATTTAGAGGGACTTGCTGATTAAACGGCACTCAGAACTTATTTTTTTGGCAAAGTGAAAAGGTCACTGAAGGAATTTGAAGGACAATTTTCTTGTGAATGGGTTTAACAGATTTTATTTGAAATATAATTGCCTTTAAGCGCAACGTTCAGAGACGTTGTCATGCCCACAATCAAATCTTTTACACAGCCGGGATACTTTCGTTTTGTTACACCATTTTCCTTTGAGAGTGATGGATTATTAAATGTGTTCTCTAGAATTGCAAAACTTCATGGTGCATCCTAGGATGCTTTATACTGAATCTTGAGGGTGAAAGTTTGCCAAAACGTAATTTAATAGATTTGTGGTTTATGACTAAGCTCTTGGTAATGTTTGAATAACATCACAAGTAACTCTGTAAACCTGAAGTTTTTCTTGTATGTCTTCATTTAAATAGCAGTGTCTTTACAAGCCAATTTATGCTTCAAGTAAATATAACTTATACAGTACTATAGATAATTTCAGCATCCAAATACAATGTGTGCAAAGTGTTTGTGTATATAATGAAAAAATATGATGAAGTTTTAGCACTTTAAGGGTGGCTGAACACAAATGGATTTGCAATTTACCACAAAAAGAGAGACAGGCAAATAGGAAAAGAAAAAAAAATGATAGGAGTTATGAGGACGCATAAGCAGGGGTTGAAAGAAAAAAATAATCACTTTTCAATGAACAAGCCTCCTCCTGAGTGTGAACATATTAATATTAATGGCTGCATTCCTCTGATTCCCGGCTCACTCAGACAACGCCTTTATTTGACCTGACAATTACAGCCACGCAAATACAATGGGGTTATTCAACATTTCCCTTTCACAGCTTTTCATATTCAGGCCAACAAAAGAGGAGTTCAGAGGAAAAGGTATTTATAAGAATTTAGGATAATTCTCTGTGAAAGGATGGATAAAAAAAAGTCTTGCCCCCATGTCGTTCTCAAACCATATGACGTACTTTTCAATAGATCAAAACAGAAATGTTTCATACAGTTCAAGTGAATGGTGACCACAGGCTATCAAATACAATGTACATCATGCATTAGTCCATACAACGTGTGTTGTATTTCAAGTCTTTTGAAGCCAAACAACAGCTTTGTTTCTGAATGAGGGTCCGATTTACAAAAAATGTCTTAAAACATTAGGTGCAACAAATGTAGGGTGCTTCTCAATCGCACTCTAGTGAGAATGCATAGTTCATTGACAATGACAGAATTCATTTCTTTAACAATAATTACAGTTGAAGAATAATTGATATTGAAAAATTTATTTTAAAGCAGTGCAGGTGAAGACGAACCTCATTCGCCTAATATTTAATGAAATTGAACAAGCTCAATGGCGATTTTTAGCTGACAAATTTATTTGAGAAATGGAATCTGCGCTAAGGATTGTGAGCAAGTGAAGGACCTGAAGGATACACCTGATAAATCCTTCAAAACAGGCCAAACGAAGGACATAATATAAAGACTGCTTACTAAAAATGTTTCAGTGGAACTATATGGTGTCGCAGCATAGATGTCAGTGCACCTGATTCTCAAGTCTGATTTGGACTGATTTTTAAACCCTTCCTTTGAGTGTATTCAAGCAAACTAAATCAGAAGTTACCATTGAATTAGTTGGCCATTTCTTCCAGTAGTCTATGATGTGGTACAGAATTGGTGGATAGCTCTTTAAAGCTTTGCACATTATGTAGATGTAATCAAAAGGTATTATTTTTCAGACATTAATTTTCTTTTAAAGCTCTCTTGAGCATCTTTATCAGATAGATTGAGTTGAAGTAGACATTGCCAGCGGCTGTATACCCTCCACAGGGGCTCGGGAGCGTTACCAGCTCGTGGTCCGCCAGCTGCTGTCAGCCGTCCGTAATCGTGTATGTATCTAAGAAGCATTCAAGCAGATTTATGCATTCAATTTGAACTTCTTAAATGGAGAATCCCACGTATCCCGTAGCGGTTTTCCTCCGGGCCGAGCATTTGACTTTATCCGTCCCTTTTATCTGTTGCTGAGAGCTTGGAGCCGGCATCGGGGAGTGATATGCGGCTAAGGAGAGAGAGCGAACACGAGCATCAATCCCTAAAGTAATTATCTCAGCTCCTCCTCATTCCAAAAGGCTAAATATAAGTGAAGTTTTTAGCTCCCAGTGGCAGCCATGTTGCCTTTGATAAACGGTGCGACTATAAAATTCGGGTGCGAAAGCGAGTATGTGTGTATTCTGCGTTCACACAGCCTGGCTAGGGGTATAAATTCTCCCGCACACAGTCCGTCTTTCTGCCATGCACAGTCGCTGGCGCGCACACACAAAAGCAGATACAGATAGGCGTGCGAGTGTGGTTGTGCTAGATTGGAATTGTCAGAGGTGTCACATTAAATGTGCTATTATTAAGTCCAGGCTGAATTTTATGGTCTCGCAGGATCGTAAATTGGTTGGTCAGTCCCTTAAATTACGTATCCATCGAGCGATGTGCTCTATCCGTCCTTACTTTTCTCCAGCTTTACTTTCTCTTTCTATCTTTCTCCCCCTCCCTTTCGGCGCGTACATACACGAGAGCTTGATCTTGACTCTGTGGCCCTGGTTGAAACGGATGGCGTGTGTGTGACGGGACGAGAGGAGAGCGAGATGCTGAGAGTGGCTGACATCTGAGTTCAAAGAGGCTTTCGGGGTCACCATGGCCCTCGGCCAAAGCCGTGACCCTCCTGAGGGAATAACAAGAGCAGTATATCGTTCATGAGAAACTCACAAGGAGCTTTAGTGCATTTCTAAAAGTTGGGAAGTCTTAAAAAAATTACTCTCTGTATGAGATCTGAATGCTTTTGTGGAGGAGAAATGTGCACTTGCTATTGTGAACCGAAAAATCAATGTACAGTATTAGCTTGGGTTACATTGTACGGTCACGATTCATAAGCACTCTGCAGTTGATTACAGCTCTTATCTGTATTTGATTTGAAGCTCAAGGACTTTAAGATGAAGTGCCTTAATGGCCCAATATTTGGCTTTAACTGACCTTGTCTATCAGCTCTTGATCTGATGTATTGATGATGCTTAATTAAAACACACTCTGGGTGAATGGGTTAAGCTGATAGGCAGAGGCTGACAGCGGATAGATCAATAACACCGATCAGGGAAATGAAGATCTTAGGCTCTCAAAGGAGAGATAAAGATGGCGTTTAACAAATTAACATAAGAACTGAGGTGATAAAGCAGTAAAAAAAAAAACATTCAATTATTTCTCTCCCTTGAGAACTGGCTAGCAGAGCGCAGTTAACACTTAATTAAAGATCAGCAAAAAGAGTGCTGTTGACCATAAGCCAGACATAAACAAACTTTACTGATCCAGTTATTATACTTGACTATGATTTTAGATTATTGGTAAAAAAAAAGAAATAAATACTGTATGATAAGCTTTAAGCCTATTTTTAGTTTTGAGGACCGTTATTGTTTTTTGCTCTGTGGCATACAATTCTCATTACCGTAGCAAACACGTTTTAAGTTCACATTTTACAATGTGACCGTTATGTATAATTTATCCTGATTTAATAAAAATGACCCTTAAAATAATGGAAAATGCTAGGTTTGCTTAATGACATCTAAATAATGTCGCATTGCAGTTTCTTTTTATGAAAAGCAGTCATGGAAGTATTTGGGCTTAAAAATCTGTCCACTTTCCAGTTACATGTCATATTTCAGTAAATGAAAACTGTTTTCTTTTTCCAGATGGCCACAGAGGTGTTGGAGGATCTTCTGGAGGAGGATGACGAGGTTGTGGAGGTGTGTGTTAAGTTTCTTTTTTATCATCTTTTTTAAATGGTAGAAGTGCTTTTATTTATTACACAAGTTAGCCGTTTGTAAAGAGTTTGATTCATCTAAATGAATCACACTGGACTGATGAAGGACAACAAATGGCTTATTGTAACGTATACAGTAAGGAGTTTGTTTTTGTCTGTGTAGTTGTTTATTATTAGGCCCATCTTACCAGCTCTACCTGGTGGGATGTTTGACACCAGCATTTGATGCATTGCTCACTGTCTCAGACAGCTGGATTAATAATATATAGCGCTGTATTTTGCTGAAACAGCAGTTTGTTTGTGTGAAAGTGCTTTGGTCTTCACTTTACATTATTAGCTATGGAAATTACAGTGCGGAAACTGAGATACTGAGACATCATATTTTGACACACACACACACACACACACACTGGTATGAGTGGTTCATGGGGATTCTCCATATACGTAATGGTTTTTATGCCGCAGAAACTGAATTATGAATATTGTGACATTAAAATGTTTGATTTGATTTAGATTTTTATCAGCAGATCTATTAGCTTTTTTAAAAAAAAATTTTTATCCCTTGATATGTTGGAATCGTGACTGGACCATTCAATTCCTTCGATTCCCATCGTTAGTCTGCGCAATCAGTCTAGTCCTACACACAAACATACACACACTCTCTCTCTCTTTCTCTCTAATAGATATCTGACAGATTGAGAGCGCTTACAGACTGTTCTGAACATTCGGCTCAGGAGAATCAGAGAGTGTGAAAGAGAAAGAGACAGAGAGAGTGGGAGTGAGAGATGTTTGAACTCTCTGTGGTGTGTTATTGAGACATCAGAGGAGGGTATAGAGTGTAACAGTAGGTGATAAAGTGAAGAGCACTTCAATACAGCACAACAAAAAACACGGACACACACCCTTCCCCACAGCCCATTTGTGTCTGACTTCTCATTTTTCAGGGTACAAACAAAGCTGCCCGATTGTTTGTTTCTCCCTCTCTGTTTGCTGCAAAATAAGGTTATTTTAATCCTGCCTGAAATCAAATATTTATAGCGCTGACAGAGTGCACAGGAAGTGCTTTAGGTTTGTTTTGTTAATTACAAGTGGCTGCCTGACTGTCTCTGCCTGCTTTTATCTATGTACTGAAGGCGAGAGGGGGGTATGCTGGGCCAGATTTTACATAATTTATCCAATAGGCCAGTATTTCCAAACCATGATCCTGGAGTAACTCCAACACTGCATGTTTAGAATCAATAGGGAATAGAGGAAGGATTTACATTTTTAAATGAAAATATGAATAGAAAATAAACAAATAAATAACTAAATTAGAATGGATTATACATTAATATGCCAAAGTATGTTTATTGCACACTATTCTCATATTTATAACCCTCCAGGAAAACGTTTTAATAAGCCGGAAATTTGTTTATAGTGCAAAATTTGTTTTACAAAAATTGTAAAACTACAGACTAGGTCTGCCCTCGACTAAGGATTTTTCTGGTCGACTAGTAGTTGTTAATTTGAACTATGAGTCAACTAATCGTTAATTTATTAATAAACTATTTAAATAATTTAAATTCGCTTTTATTTGCCTATAGCGTAATAAACGCTCAAACACAACAAAACAGTATGGAGGCTGCATTAACATTTTATTAATTGTAAATTCTATTGTTTAAGTCTATAAAGAATCCATCTTTTGGTTCCAAACATACAACAAAAGCAAATATATATATATATATATATATATATATATGTATATTGTGT
>JAUMHG010000017.1:1403244-1423958 GCA_032359395.1 Enteromius anoplus | reverse complement strand
GCATGTTGCTAGCATGATTAGCAACTTACTAGCATTTGGCTAGCATGAGTAGCAAGTTACTTGCATGTTGCTAGCATGTTTCCAGCATGGTTAACAAGTTTCTAGCAAGTTTCCAGCATGTTGCTTGCATGATTAGCATGTTGCTATCATGTTGCTAGCATGTTGCTAGCATGATTAGCAAGTTACTAGCATGTTTTTAGCATTATTAGCATGTTAGTAGCATTTTGCTAGCATGTTTCCAGCATGATTAGCAAGTTACTACCATGTTGCTAGCATGATTTGCAAGTTACTAGCATGATTAGCAAGTTACTATCATGTTGCTAGCATGTTTCTAGCATTATTTGCAAGTTACTAGCTTGTTGCTAGCATGATTAACAAGTTACTAGCATGTTGCTAGCATTATTAGCATGTTACTAGCATTTTGCTAGCATGTTTCTAGCATGATTAGCAAGTTACTACCATGTTGCTAGCATGATTGGCAAGTTACTAGCATGATTAGCAAGTTACTAGCATGTTGCTAGCATGATTGGCAAGTTACTAGCATGATTAGCAAGTTACTATCATGTTGCTAGCATGACTGCAAACTGTCAAAATTAAAGTCTAAACAAACTGCAGAGTATTGGCTCATCTGAACATTCAGTGAATAGGAGTCTATGGGATTTTTTGCAGTTTTCCTCGTAATTTTTATTTTATTATTTTTATTTATATGAAAATATCTACATAAATATATACACACTGCCATTCAAAATGTTAGCCAGTAAGATTTCTAACTTATACTATTCAGCATGGTTATATAAAATAGGTCATTTAAAATATTAGAAACAAGTCTGTTTTAATAAATGCTATTTCTTACTAAATGTGCTTTTCAAAAATAGTGTTTAGCTGCACAATTGTTTTCAGTGTTGATAATAATAAGAAATGCTTCCAAACATTAATACCAAATCAACATCTTTGTATGATTTCTGAAGGATCGTGTGACTAAAGACTGTAGTAATGGCTTATAAAAATGTATCTTTGCCATTACAGATATAAATAAGATTTTACAATCTATATATATAAAAAACATTTTAAATTGTAATAATATTTCACAGTATTATTGTTTTGCCGTCAACTTTTTGATGCAATATGTTTTTTGTTTTAAGGGGCAATTTATCCAGCTGAATATCTTGGTCTCTTTACTTTTAGTTTACTCCTGCCATCCGTCCATGCCTGCAGTCAATTGCTATTAGCCTGGTTGCCTTCGGAGACAACTACAAGAAGCATCAGTCAGGGATAGGTCAGTAGAACTGTCACTTTCAGCATGTACTAATAAAGATGTCCCTTGATTTATGTGACAAGGGCTACTTAATCTTTGTTAATGTCTGCACAACAGACTTCCTTTAGTGTTTATTTAAGACGCAAAAGTGTAGTTGTGTAGACTCTGACCTGCAGAGGCATTCTAATATTGTCTCTTGTGCTCAATGCTGCACCCTAGGGGAGGCAGGGGATATTGCTCCATATGGTAAGTAGCTCTCAAAGAGGGCAGTATGGATGAGAGAATTTTGCATCCTTTCCAAATCTATCATCCATTCTGCTGGTAGACTACCCTGTTTCCTCTAGAGAGATGGTCAGTTCCTGTTCCTGCTAGGGGTGGAAATCTTTTTATTTTTGTTTTTACAAACACATTAAATTGTGCATTTTAATTATGACTTATATAATTATGCATACTTTACAAATTAATAAATTAAACTATTGTATTTGAAGAATTATTGCTATATAATTATATAACTGTAGCGTCAAGCAAATTTACAGTAATGAAAGGGAACAAAGAAACACATTACAAGCTATGAACAAAAAGTTCCTTCAGCATCTGAGAGCGCTTTTAGAATCTGAATCTTTTCCAGACAAGCGCACTGATGTATTTTGCTCTCTTTGTCATTATTGCTGATTGATTATTGCTGATGACAGGCAGCATATTTAATGGGCTGCATTCACACTAATGCACAGATCTGTTTTAGCATGTCAGCATATGGCAAATCATTACTGACTGTTAGGAAGAGAAAGCACTGAAGTACTGGCTCTCTGTAGTGCACATAAGTGCCTTTGCACATATGTAGGAAAAAAATAAATGATGATCTATTTTGAAATTTTTAGGATCAATTCAGAATTGCACTGCATGAGAGAGATTATTTCCTCCCACCCCTAGTTCATATGCTGAATTGTAGAGGGGTTACAGATCTGCTTTTTTTTTGGTCTACTGATGTTTGTAAATATTAAACTAATTACCCGTGCATGATTGTCAAGGTAAGATGATGTGATTTCCAGCTGGTTATCTGTTTGTTTCTGTTGATTTGAAACCCACTCATGTCTTTCCCCTCTGTTTCACTGTCTTATGTATGATGCCCTGGTATGGTACTCTTTGCCATTTACTGTATGTAGACAGGTGTTCATCTATCAGGATACATCTACCTGTTTGTCTGTGTCTCTCAGGTGTAGCAGCCAGTTCTTTCCTGACCTCTGGGAAGTATGCCATTGACCCTGAACTGAGAGGTCAGGAGTATGAACGCATCACTCAGAACCTGGATGTTCATTTTTGGAAGACATTCTGGAACGTAACGGAGACAGAAGTTCTATCAGTTAGTATTAACCATCCTGCCAGTTTTCATTAAGGCAGAACAATTATTTGAAAGAAAATACTATGACCTTCAATCTTTTTAATAATATTTAGTTTCTAATACCCAAAAACAAATATGCATTCAAGTGAACAAATTATTATGCCAAAAAACATATTATCTCTGCAATAGTGAAATTGCAACCTTCATATAGTGATGATGATCAATTATTACTATTATTATATTATATTGTATTATTTGAGTTAAAAAAAAAGTGAATGAAAAGTGAGCTGAGGCTAAGATATGTTGTAGAATTTCTTAGGAGTAAAATAATTGTGAAGACTGAAAATGAAAAGAATCTATATTTTCTGTTCTATTATTTAAAATGATCTGGTTTACATACAGCTGGCTGTGAGCAAAGAGATAAAGGGCACAGCTCACAGACCAGAGATTTTAGAGTCAAAAGTATACATTTCAAAGTAACAAAATCCACATTTGGCCAATGAAAATGGTTGAAGCACATCACCTCATGGTGCTGCTTTCATACTGTTGATGTCTGGTTCTTTCACTCTTACACAATATCTGAATCACTGTATTCTACTTAGGAATGAAACTCAAGCACACTAACACTTTGAAAACATATGCGACTTAAATGTATATTCAAATGTAATCTAGGTGAGATTAATATAATCAATGTGTTGTATGTAGTTAGTAAATTTCAAAAATGTCCATTACAGATGCTAAATAAACACTGGATTCCAATCAAATGTAAGGCTTTAAGTAAACAATTTGCATCGCATTTACTCGTGATTCTGAGATGAATGGCAATAATAACACATTAATTGCCCAGCCGTAAAAATATATTCATGAAAATGCATGGAAATATTTTCAAAATATATACTGTATATTAAGTAAACAAAAAGGTTTATTTTGGATGCAATCAAACACAATGAATTGTTGCCCAGCACTATTATCTATTATTTTCTAAAGTTTGCATGCATTTAAAGAGTTTTAACAGCAGAGAACTCATTGCCGTTCAAATTGCAACGAATGTGTTTGTCAGAATAATCCCCAAAGAATTGTTAAAAGCAGTTCCCTTGAGTAACAAAACTGTTGATATACTCCTTGCACTAGTGTATTTTTTTTAATACACTTGACGATTCTTTGCTACAGCTGTTCAGATTGCACACTGAGCACTCATATCCTGCGTAAGTTCTCATATTGCAGAGATCAATTCACATAGTAATGAAAGTGAAATTAATCTGTGCTCTATTTCGTCTCTCTCTATCTCCCTCAAGAGTCTAGTGTCTATGACGGCCACACAGGTGAAGGTGAATCGAGCTCTTTCCGTTCCCCCCGTGCCCTTTGACCTGCCGCTGGTGGCAGATCCCACTCACACAGTGACTGTGTCTCCTCCTGCAGCTCATATCGGCCCGGTGCCTGTGCAGATGAGATTGATCTCTTATGAGCTGAGAGAAGGACAGGTACAGCAGTTCACACTGATGTCATTGACAGACTTAATTAGTCTTGAATCGCAATCGTCTCTCGATTGCGTCTTCTTTTTCCTCCTCACAGAAGCTCAAGCATGAACTTTTTATTTTCGTAATTTGAATACTCTGTTCTTCAAAGAGAGTCAATTTTCCACTCTACATGCTCTTATCTTGCCAATAAATAAAAAAATAAATATGTGCAGATAGCAAGGAATGAATAAAAGCACCACCAGTCGTAATGAGGTGCGCTTAGCAAAATAAAGTGGTTGAGCTTGACTATCTTTTTATTCTTTACTTAAAGCCCTTTAATTCCTGATATACCTCTCAGTGTCATGGGAGGACTTGAATTGGTTGCTGTATAGATGACTTGGGTGTAATGGTGTTTAAAAAGGCCTACTTGACTTAGCTTCGCACCCTTTGAACTCCTATTGATCCAGCTGCAGAGTGTCTGTAGTGTTTAAATACTCCTCTCTTGCCTAAACGAAAGTTTTTGCCGCTGTGTGGGGCACAGAGAATCAAAATAAGCATTGTTCAGGAAGTTGTGTTGTAATGAAATAATACCTTTTTAAAGTGTTTAATATGTTGTACTCCATTTGTGTCTTTAGGACAGTGAGAAATTACTAGCGCTGTGTCGCTCAGAGGGGGGCCCGATATCTCTTTCTTTGGGCCTGAAGACAAAGCGCAGTCCTCCTTCCCCATGGCTGGTGTTGCACTTCCACGGAGGAGGCTTTGTGGCACAGACTTCCAAATCACATGAGGTATCTTTTTCTCTCTTTCTCCTTATAACTTCCTATATCTAATTCCCATAATGACCAAAGCAATCTGCAGCACAAATTACAGCCTGCTCCAAAGTGCCCCTTTTATGCCATTTATAATATTACCTTTCATGCAGTGTGTAATGTAGCTGTATGTGAATGTAAACGATCTGCACAGTTGTATATATGTCTCCAAAATAAGGAATCATCTCAATACAGCCTGAACGAGTTGCAGGTCATTCGAATCCCAGTTCCTTGATGGCTTCATGTCACAGGGTAACACATTTGCATAATTCCTGCCCATGTTCTACGTTGGCCGGGCATGAAGCACTTTACCCCGTACACAGACAGTCATTTTACTAAAATCTGCTTCTCTAATCTTGGGGAGTTTAGTGCGGGATACACAAAACACCTACTCTTGAAAGATGATTCAGTACCCAGTTTATTTGGTACAGCAGCTCCACTGAATCACAATCTGTGAGTATTTATAAATAATAGATGATTATATTTTCATAGAGGGTTCAAAATAAAGACCTATGGCAATTGCAATCACAACAGACTTGGCCATTTGACCAATCAGCAGAGTAGGCTCACGGAAAGGAGGGGTTTAGAGAGACTGAATCTCAGAACTGTGTTTGAGAATTTCTGGAAAATGAGGTGATATTAAACACGTATTTTGAGCAAAAACAATTGTGTTTTTTCACATTACGTGCAAACTTATTGTAGGAGACTCTCAAAACAATATTAGGAGCTTTAAAAATTGCATAATTATAAGAGAGTGTTTTTAGCAGTGAATAGATGAGGTAAAATCTTAGTAGATTTCGTTGTGTGGTTTATTTGAATACTCTCCTCCCATAAATTTACCAGTCGAAAGGGAAACTCCTACAAATGCAAATTTAATAAGGTCTTTTTTTCGCATTCTTTATATCCAGACAGTAATTGTTTAACACCAAATGAGGGTTTGAGCTGGCACAGGCTGATAGTAAATCTGGCCCAAACTTTAAATCTAGTAACCAGAATATCATATAGTCTTGGAGGTGAGGTGAGAATACATAACAGTGAAAACAGGATGAGAGACATAAAAAAGAAACATAACATATTGTTATATTTAATATGACAAATAAGACCGTACCACAGTTGTTTACTAATTGCAGAAAATAATATCAGTGTCAGTGACCAAGATGAAATGAAAAGAAATTAAGATAAAATCACATAGCAGGATATTTTTATTATGCATCATTGCAAGCTGTAATTTTACCAAATTATGCAAAAAGGTGAAAATATTATGTATTTTTGTGCATTTAGAATATTAAAGTGTTAACTGTGAAATTTGGCACAAATGAAGGAGTTGGCTAATCTTTTTTAAATTGTAAAATTTAATCTGTGATTCATATTTGTGAAATGATTGTCATTATTAGTGGACTTTCTTAATGTCCACAGAGACGAAAGTACCATAGTTGAAGAAACACCAAGGTACTCCAGTATAAAGAAGTGTTGTTTAATCTTTAGATTCATCTTATCCATGTGATTTTAATTGTTAATGGTATCATTTTTTAGAATTTTGAGTACTTTATACATTAAGTGCAGTCACCCAGGATCCCACCTCTGTCTGAACATTTATTCAGCGGTTTATAACTGTGCCTCTTCTGCTGAGTATTATGCAGAGCAGTTTTTTGGCAATCAGAATAAGATATTGGTCATTTGCGTTCACTTGTGTCCAATGTCTTGGGAAAAGTATGAGATTGCTGCTCTTTTAAAGTATCGAATTATCACAGCTCTCATGCAAAATTCACCTTCACGTCACATAAACACTCACCGGCGGGAGCCTGCGTTCTCGACACAATGCATTAACTGCTTGAACGAGCGCCACTCAACAATGGACACGTTGATATGAGATGTAACTGGCAGTCAGGGCAACATGTTGTGACGCCTGTCAGCACACATCATGTCTTTAAACTAAAAAAAAAAAAAAAAAAAAAAAAAAAAAAGAGAGAGAGCACAAGAAAAAAAATGGTAAAGAAACTGAAATATCTGAGAAGAAATGTGTTGGTTCCTTGCGTGTTTTCTCTGACGTAAATGCTTGCTGAGGTGCTGTCAGGCATGTACGCAGGTGACAAGCTTTTTGAAGTGAACGTTTTTAGAAGATTGTAATTCAGGCTCTTTTCCGCAGCTCAGTCACTCTCAAATCACTGTCTTAAAGCTGGGAACTACAAGATGTCAGGATTCAGAGAGGAATTAAGGGTGTGAGCTCGGAAAACAGTTCAGGATCGTTACCGTCAGTCAGCAATGCTAGAACCACTTTGTTCACACGCCAGTAAAATAAAGCCATAATATAAAGCAATAGATGTACTTAATTTGAGGAAAACCTCACCTCTCAACCACTAATAAAGTACACTCTAGAAATATGACATGTAATATGAATTCAGTTTGGACAAATTCATCCACTGTGTTGACAATTTTATCATCAATGGCAGCTTTGGATTTGTTCTCTGCTATTTATATGTTATGTCAACTCATGTGGCCTCATAATTACTTATGGTAAATAATTTAAGTGTAAGGTGATATGGTAAAACAGCAAATTAAGTGCTAAACACTGAAGTCAGCATGATCTGGAAATTGCAACCAATTTGTCATCTTCTTATTGTGAGGTATTTCTGAGTTAAACAGACTAGAAACACTGCAATAAAACTACAATACCCTAAAAATGTGGCAGTTTTGATTCCTTATTTTGTGTGTGTGTCTCTCTCTCACCCTATAGCCGTATCTGAGGAGCTGGTCTCAAGACCTGAATGCCCCTGTCCTTTCGGTGGACTACTCTCTGGCCCCTGAAGCTCCGTTCCCTCGGGCTTTGGAGGAATGTTTCTATGCGTACTGCTGGGCCATCAAAAACCACAACCTGCTTGGTGAGGGGAATAGCCCTGTCTTTATACTTCCTGATCACATGATACCAGTGATTTGTGTTTGTTTCTCAAATTTGCCATTAAACGAAATGAACGACACGTCTTTTTATATATATTTTATGATTAGAGAGACTGAACAAATCGTTTGAGAATTCTCTCATTCTGCTCGATTTTGAGATTTATCGTAGGTAGATAAATGTGAACTTGCAGGAGTTCATCCAGACTAAATGATTGGAGAAGTCTGGCGGACGTCAACAGAAGGAAGTCATTTTCACTGGAAGGTCCCGTTATGACAATATTTTATTGGATTGTACTGTTTTTAATGTAAACATACAATGATTTTATTCAGAGGTGTGTCTAACTGATTTGTGTCACCTGAATGTACTTTAAAGCATACATCTGACATGTCTTTTATAGCCTTACAATTGTATACCTTGTATAATTTATTCAGAGATTGCTATGGAAATAGCCTTGTTGCTGGCATGGTGTTAAAAATGAATGAATGAACAAAACAATAGAGTGAATTTCAATTTCATGCTGATTTTAAAGTTGTATGCTTTTAGGACTGAATGCTTTATACAGCACACATACACTCACCTAAAGGATTATTAGGAACATTCAATTTCTCATTAATGTAATTATCTAATCAACCAATCACATGGCAGTTGCTTCAATGCATTTAGGGGTGTGGTCCTGGATGTGCATCCCACAAATCTCCATCAACTGCAAGATGCTATGCTATCAATATGGGCCAACATTTCTAAAGAATGCTTTTAGCACCTTGTTGAATCAATGCCACGTAGAATTAAGGCAGTTCTGATGGCGAAAGGTCAAACACCGTATTAGTATGGTGTTTCTAATAATTCTTTAGGTGAGTGTATATTCCCAGTTCGCTTTTAGTGGGAGGTGGCAGCACTTGTCAACATTTTTTTGCTGAAATCTTGCCTCTTTATCATGCAAGAATACTCACTGTCTTTTTTGAGGTTGACATTCACCCACAGAGGTAAAAAATAAAGGTCCCCTCCAGAATCGCAGACCACATTTTGCAGAGAAATATTATATTTTATTAATTTAATTTTGTTAGTTTTATTACCACTAAATACAATATTTATAGAAATAGCATCGTCCATCTCCCAGACTGCCTTTTAAAATATTAATTCAGTTTAATTCGACATTGTGTCATTCAGCCACTTGATTAGTCCTTAAGAAAACTGATTAAGGTACAAGACAAGTGAAATCGGCCGACTTGACGATCTGTCATACTGTTGTTGCTGTGCTGGTGTCGAGATCCCACAGGGAACAAAGACGTCTATTAAAACTCCACTCACACTCGGTCTGACTACAGCAGCGTAAACTTATTCATCATTCAGTGTTCTCTCACCTCTGCTATCTATCTCAGGATCATGACGCGGATCACGAACTGCTAATAACTCTCTTTGGGTGTCTTTGATACGAAAACCATGCCAAGAGTGCCTCAGATCAGTGCAAAAAATGTGACCTCATATGAAGTTGAAAATTATAGAGTATATTTATCTTCTTGATTCGCAATCATTTTTTTATTTGATCTAACGCTCACTTCATTTTCTGGTAGGCTCCTTCCTAAAACCTTTTTTCTGGCCCTTCTCCACCTCAGGTTGGACCGGTGAGCGTGTGTGTTTGGCCGGTGACAGCGCAGGAGGAAATCTGTGTTTGACTGTGTCGATGCGGGCTGCTGCTCATGGCGTGCGTATGCCGGACGGCATTGTCGCCGCGTACCCCGCCACCCTGCTCACCGTGTACGCCTCGCCATCCCGCCTGCTCGCCCTCATGGACCCTCTGTTGCCCCTCAGTGTGCTCTCACGCTGCCTCAGCGCTTACGCAGGTCAGTCTGGGGCCGTGACAGGATTTGATGACAAATAGTGCTGTGTTGTTACTCTGGTTATTAGCGAACTGGAACGGTCAGGTCCGATGCGTAATTTATCGCTGGTAAAAGTTTAGCATATTCGCAATTTAGGAAGTGTAGACACTTTAATGATGATGAATGATTTCAACAAGTAAAGTTAAGTGAAGCCACACATGTCAGAAATAGATTAATAGGCTTGTGTTTTGTTATAAATGATTCTATAAGTAGTGTTTTCAATCATAGTAATGGTGAAGTCAAATCGGTGGCCCACGGCTTGTATTTTCTTCCTTCTGCTGGTGAACGAATGCAATACTGTCTTTGTGTTACAGTAGCACTAGATATTTAAAGTCCATATCTTTTCTGATTCGTTGTCAGATCACAGCAAATTACATTAAAATGCTTTTTTTTTTGTTGCATAAATTATATAACCCTTGTGTTATGCTGAAAATCCTTTACCTTATTTGGTGTTAATTTCAGAAATGACCGGCTGATTGATTGTAAATCTCTTAATACTGTACAGTATGTTGTTTTATTACAAATCTTGAATTTACTATTTTTGTCATACTATTATTATAGTCTTTGTAATTCTTTTGTATTCGAAATTTGAGGGAAATGATTGATGGGCCTATGATCAATCATTTCTAAAAATAATATAAAAATATTAGGTGGTAAATAGCATAACCATAATTTTTTTGGGAGCAAAGTGGGTTAAATAAACAATACCCCCAAGTTACCAAAAATTATATTATTAGTATAAAAATGATCATTCAACATTGTAATATAAGATTTATTTAGCTTTATAAAGGTTTTGTACTTTTCTTTAAAACTTGTTTATTGTTTTTATATTTTTTATTCAATTTTGTTAGTTTGTTTGATTCCCGCACTTTCAATTTGGATTTTTTTTAGTCCCCTACTGTATGTTATTTACTTTTCCCCTTTTCCCCTCTTTGCTGTGTGTAGGCATAGATCCACAGGTGGAGAAGCAGGTGGAGAAGGTGAGCACTTTGAGCATGGTGAGGAGAGATACTGCCCTGCTGCTCCGAGACTTCAAACAGGGGGCCTCTAACTGGATCCATTCACTGCTGGACAGAGGGAGTGCAGGTACCTGTATAAGATATATTGAGTTTTCTGACTCATTTTGGTCAGTGTCTAAATGACATTTATTAATAAGTCTTTTATGATTATAATCCCTCCACACACTTATGATTATGCCTTTGTAACAGTGCAGCTGGCTAATTATTTGATCGGTTTTAATCAGGTTTAAATTAAAGCATACCAAGCCCCTGAGCGCTCTGCTTTGCTTCATATAATTGGCTCCATGGTGATAATTGCCATTTGTTCAGAGCTATATGTGGTAGCTTCTCTTACCTCACTCTCCAGATTGTGGTGCGTGACCCACAGCTAGTGTTGTGGAAAGTGGTTCTCTCTGAGCATGTGCAGACTGAATGCTTCTGAATAGAGGCCCCAGTTCAGTCTGCATCCGTCATCTAAGCAGGCTGATTAATCAAGCAGGCTGAAACTCCTAGGGAACTAGGAACCTGTGGTGCCACAACCGCATGATTCAGTTTCTCTCTACAACAGTCACATTTGTATTAATTGTTTGGTAACCCTTTGACCTCTGTGATCTTTCCCGTTGTGTTCCATCAATAGAATTGTAGCCCTGCCTCCCCTGCTTTGATTGGTTGCTGCCATTCTTTCTTTTCTGCAGTTGTAACTGAATGATTTCAAAGTATTAAAAAAAAACATTAAAAATGAAGGATGCAATACTAATAAAATCCTTGACAAAGGAGCTAATAATAATTTTAAGATTATTACAATTATAATACAATTCTATAACACTACTGTCCAGATTTACAAACCACTTTTGGCATTAAAATAGTACTGCCAGGTTTTACTAAAGATGGCAATAGTGAATTAAAAAAGGCATGGACAGTTTTTTTGTACCTTATTTTATTAAGTTTAAAGCATTTATAGCAGTTTCCCTTTCAGACACTAAATTTATGGGAGGAGAGAATTCAAATGAATCATGTAATGAGATTTACTAATCTGTTTGTTAAATTTGCGTCAAATTTATTTAGTGCTTTGTATATTGCTTTAGTCGATATGTAAATGAGATGTTGGGTCTGTGTTCTTTAATTTGCGTATTGTTAGTTAATCACCCTCTTGGCGATGTTTTGGCATTGTCCTTTTTAGAAAAACTGATCAACCATTTACATGCTATAAGTGAATTTACTGTAGGCATCACAGCATTATAATGTATATTATCGATTTGCTAAAGATTGTACATAACATTCTTATTTAATAATTAGTTGAACTTCAGATGAGCAGATTGAGTTTTATATGACGCCAAGGTAATCTAAATGATCGTAGAAGGTTAAATATGATTTTATGATACGGTACCAATAGATTTAACATTTCTAACAAAACGGTCACAAATGCTGAGCTCTGATTGTCTCCGCATTATTCATTCTTTCTCAGTTTATTTTTTATTGCAGTTTTGAGTGCACAGCTGAACTGCAAATCTGAAAATAACCATCTCAAACAAAGCTCTTTGTAATGCTTCACGTATTGTGTTGTGCCAAATGCCCTTCGGTTTTGAAGTCAATGGTTTAAATACTACTACTATCAACCCCAGATCTCATATCATTTTAGTTCATTAGCTCACACAGAGAGAGAAAGAGTAGGGCTGTGCAGGATGTCAATGCAGTGTGGCTAAAAGGCATCATTAGTGTGGTGTGTCACACAACAGAAAGCATTCTAATTGCCTCATGAATTCATTATTCACTATACTAACATTGCTGAGAATAGTTTTTCACGAGATTATGGCTATGAGCGATACAGCTGTGTTGTGACTGGTGTGTCTGACAGTCATATGTGTTTAGGTCAGTTTGCATGATCGTATAGTGTTTTCCTGAGTGTCTGTTTAATGCCACACACACACACACACTTCACATCAACCAGTCACATGCCTTACCTCTCCCTGGCAACTGTTTCCTCGCCAACAGCCTCCACCAATGTCTGTGTGAGGGTCTTTGTAAACCCCCACCCCTTGTGCTTAAAATTCCTGCCCTCTGCCCATTTGTACTCCTTTCTTTACTTTCTCATTTTGCCTTTTTGCATATTTGCATTACGAAATCTCTGTATGAGATTTTTATGAGGAATTTATGCTTTCTTGCTGGCCGCCTAACTTGCTTTGGGAATTCAGAATTACCTTAGTTTTGTGGTTCTGTTTTTTTCCGCCTTCACATTTTGGGCCTGTTAATATGTCACCTAGACATTTATTTAAGAAAACAATAACATGAGAGCACCATCAGTCAATATATGTGATCGTAGAGGATCTATATATCTAGAACGCCCTTGAAATTTAATCTCTTGTTGAAATAACCACCTAAATATTCTCTCTTCCCCTTTTAGACTCTGTAAGAAAGAGTGTTTCAGAAGCGTCTCTGACCTCTCCTCACGCAGATCCTCCGGTATCCGGCAAAGCATCTGAACACTCCCTGGAGAAGGGGTCTCTGAAGAGCCAGACGTGCCTGGACTTTGGCACACATGCTAACAGCAGTGCCAGCAAAGTACAGAAAAATGCCAACCACCTTGGCACCACCACAGCCAACCACAACTCCATCCTTGACATCACACTGACTCCCGAGAGCAAGGTATGGTTCCTCATCTGCTGCTTTAGAACGGTTTGGTCACATTCCTGCTTTCACCGTGTCCCCAAAGCTCCTGCCGTGTCGAAGGTCTCTTTTTACAGATTGCAACAGTCATATTAATCAACAGGCTGATTTGCATTCTACTTGGATGCCAATCTCTGCTGCTCAGCATCCATCAGGCTGTTTTTCACGGCTTTATGAGTGAAACATATGCCAATATTTGAGCTGATTAATTTGCTATCTAGAGTGAGAATGACCTAGCCTTCGACCATTTAACAGTGTTGCTTATATCAGTCAAACATGACATTTAAATAACAGACAGCCTCATTGTTAGTGAGAATCTGGTATGTTTGCTGGAGTGCAGCACAGATGTTCATAAAGAGTATTAGATTGCTATCGGTGGCAGAAAAACAGGAGTTTGTTAAGCCATAATTAGCATCAGAGTCAAAGCTGTGGCAGAATGCAGGCTGTCTAATGCACAGAATTAACTGGCCTCTTAACACTGCCTGATTTTAATAGCTTGCAGTAAATTGTTGATCTGGTTATTCCAGTCCGGTACAAATAAATCACTTTGCCTTTTGTTTTTTTGTTTTTTTTGGATCCCACACGGTTTTTTCACTGTATTTCTCTGTCTGGCTCAGTGAGACAGAGATAGTGCTGAGAATTCAGTCTAGTTGCGCAACTCTTGAGAAAATGCAAAGGATTATGCTGCAATGATGTCATTTGGATTTTACATTGCAAGTATGTGTTAGAATCCCATGATGCCATTGACGTCACACGTGTGAATAATTTCAGGATTTGAGACGCAAATTTTTTTTCAGCCCGTTTCAGATGAGTCATCTCAGTCTTTCCTGAACTCACTCCTCCCTTCTTCCACACTCCTTGCAAATATGTACTGTCCTATATAAATAAATTCAATAACTAAAAAAGTAGTTTTTTAACATAAATGTATATAAAAATGTGAGTGTGAATTAATATATACTTTATACCAGACATGTGTGTAATTACACTGTTAATGTCTAATATATTTAGTCATATTTTTCTAAGAAATTACTGTTTAATATGTTAAGAATACCTTAAATTGATCAAAAGTAAAGGATGTTTTATAATGTTACTAAATATTTATTTATATTTAAAAATAAATACTATTCTTTTGAACATTATATTCATTAAAAGGATCCTACAAAAGGCATTAGTGTTTCCACAAAAAGCAGAATAACTGTTTTCAGTATTGATAATAAGAATTAATTCATTTATTTTATACAAGGAATAAAAGGTCATCTTGGTGTTACAAAGTCGGGACAAAACAATTTCCATACATTCTTTGAAGCATAGTATTACACTTTTCCTCAGTGGTTTGTGTATATAGTCCATTTATCCCAGTACTTAACATATTTTTCCAAATTAAGTCTAACAGCAAATGTAAGTCTCTCCCTACTGTATATTTTCCTTTTGCAATTTCCAACCACTGTTCCTTTGTTGGAGGGTCAACCTGAAACCAATTACATGTTATGGGTTTCCAACTACTTACTAAAACAATTTCTAATATGTTTTTTGTCACAGTCTAGAACTCTTTTAGGTATTTCTTTTCTGAACCTAAGTACATAGTGTATATAACATAAATGTATATAGAAATTCTGATAAATTCATACGTGAATTAATAAAACATTTTATATTAGACATTTATCCAGTTAATATACTGCTAATAAACAGTAAGTTTGTTTTTGTTTTTAGAAATGTGTATTTTTAATTTGGGCTGGGAGATATTTGGGCTATATTGATATATTTATGCTTATCTCGTCACCGGTTCAGCAATTAATCTCAATCACCTGTTTTCAAACGGAGCAGCAGTTAATACACAGAGCCATAGATCATTTTAGTTATAAAATGTTTATTATAATATAATTAACTCATAGAAAACATTTAAGCATATGAATGGTGGTGTAAATGATCTTTTTTTTTTTTTAAATCATCAGTTGTACAATCACATTCATACCTTATCTCTCCTAGCCCGAGGATGTAAGTTTTTTCCTCTGCAAAGAAGAGGATCCCTCAGTATCAGAATCCTTTTCATTTGTGGCCATCCCGCCCCCTGGTGGTGAGGAGGACTCCGAGAAACCCCGGGAGTTTCCAAAGGGCTTCGAGCCTCTGCGTTCAGAGCAAGTAGCAGAGATGAATGTCCAAAGTTCTCCCATTTTCAGAAACCCCTACATGTCCCCTCTTCTGGCTCCAGACAGCATGCTAAAGGGACTACCTCCAGTACACATAGTGGTAAGCGTGACCAAAGTCATTTACAATTGACCTATTCAAGAAAATGTGGTTGAATAAAGTTATTTTCAGGATTTCCATTTACATCCAAAAGGCTCATATTTTGTCATGTTTCTTGTACTGTCTCATCCTTCTTTTCTTAGGCCTGTCATCTGGACCCCATGCTAGACGACTCTGTGATGTTTGCCAAAAGGCTGCAAAATATCGGTCAGCCAGTGACCCTGTGTGTCGTGGATGACCTTCCTCATGGCTTCCTCAGTCTGTCCCAGCTCTCAAGGGAGACTCGGGAAGCTGCTAACGTATGCATGGAGCGAATCAGGGATGTCTTCACCATGAAAGACCCTCCCCCAGAGATGCGCAAGCACCGCAAACTGGAACGGACCAACCAGAAGCCTTCTGCTACCAAAAGAGACCACACTCAGCTCTCGCAAGTGACTGTGCAGGAGGAGGTGGAGGAGGAGGAGCTTTTTATAGGGGGAGGGGCTTCTGTTGTGGATGAGGAGGGGCTTGCTGGTTTTTACCCTCCCACTACAACTGAAGCTGAAGAGGTTCCAGCTTAGATTTTGGCCTGAATTATACCAATAGAGATACATATGGATAAAGTAAGGTCATATTAGATGAATAATGATTTTAGCGGGCTACTGTATCGTATAGAAAGAAAATAATAACGGAATTAACCAACTATTACATGAAAACTTATGAAATACACTATTAAGTATTTAGTCATAGAGTGGATAAAGTTCAAATTAGAACACCTTCAGCTTTATTACTCTAATGTGATTGTGTACACTTGCACTCCCTTTACACCTGTTTACCACCTTGCCTTTTGTTGCATTATACCAGCACAAAAACTAATATCCTGCCTTCTACAAAAACATCCCAGCACATACTGTAACCGTCATTAAAAGACATTACAAATGGATGTATAAACCCAAACCTCACTCCTTATAGTATTATAACTGTTCATATACATTAATATAGGTCTACAAACTGTGATTCAATATTATACCTGTGTGCTACAGTTGAAACTCTATAGAATGCATTGCTGCTAGGCATCCTGGGGCGAATGACAAAAGCATTTATTAATGGTGGATTTTTTTTCTTTATAGTATCTTTTGAATTATTTATGACGCCGAATTATAATATGGTGTTACTGTGTATGTTAATCAACTTTAATTAATCTACCTGCCTCTCTGCTCCTAGAGGACGGCCTGTGCGAGTAGCGTTTGAATAGGATTTCTGATGCGGCTTTGTCCTCATAGAGTTGGGTGTTTTATTAAATGCAATTAATCGTGCTCGAATTTCCCACAAGCCTTCTGTGGAAGGAAAACTCAAGTTACAAAAGTAACGAATTTGTGATCTAGTGTTACTTGTGTTCTGTGTTTTCCAGTCTTGTTATACTTAAAATAATAGTCAATTAAGTTATTCATATGACTTGGCGAATTGTGTTTGGTTTGCTGTAAAGTGCGGTAGCTCATCCAAAAAAGAAAATCCTGTCATTTTCTTCACCCTTACATCATGATGACTGTTTCTTTAAAAACTTTTCAGCTATTTCTGCCCAAACAATGAAAACCACTGGGGTCCAAAGCAAACCAACATGGGGCTCCTTTGACTTTCATTGTATGGGCAAAAACACTGAGAATATGAAAGTCATACAGTTTTGGAATAACTTAAATGTGAGAAAAACTGCTCGAAGTTTCAGCATTTGGACTAATTTGCCTATTAGGTCTCAAGTGGTGTTGAAGTGGCATAATTTGACTCATTAAGATGTGTTTGTTTCCTGTATCATAATCATACTATAATCCATTTATCTGTGCAGTTATACTATAGATTGGTTTGATTATATGTATACTGATATAACTGGACACTCCTTCTGTCACTCGTTCTCTGACATGTCAGTGCAAGCTTCCATTATTTTGCGCTTTCCCTTGTTCCTCCAGTCGGTTTGTTTCCCTCTGTTAACAATCGTGTCGTCTGTCCCTGTGTACGCTGACCCATTTTGAGCACACTCTTCAATTCTCACCCAGCCCGTCCTAGAGGTATTTTAAGCAGACTCCCTTAACACCCAGCAACCTTGAGCCAATGAAATCTTTCAGCCTGCACATGTGTGATGCACACCGCTGTGATAGCGTGTCTCCATTTGAATCAGGTCGCCTCTTTCACTAATTGAGTCTATTGACTCTCCCAAAAAAAATAGCCAACATTTTGCTACTCCATAAAGTTTATTAGTGCTATATGGGAGGTTTGGGCCTTTGTGTGCACAGCTTTGCTGAGTGTCAGTGGCCTGAACTCCTAAAGTGTGTTTGTATAGCGCACATATCCTATTTAAGGTATTGTCGACTTTATTATTGAAACGACAATGAGTTATAAATCCACTTGCTGTCATTTTAAGCTTCGCTCAGCTAAGTGGCACAGCGCGAGATGTCTTTTGAGAATTTATATATCCCCGGCAAAGGCCTTTTCTTTATCGGTGTGTCTGGAATTGGATTAACCCAGAGCTGTGTGCTGAGAGAAAACAATGCTCCTGATCTACTGCTGATTGCAGCATTTGAGAGTTAGTTTATAAGAGTGTCACGATATAAAAAGATTTGCTTGCTTGCTCTTTTCACCATGTCAGAGCTGCTCCTTTCTGGTGACAGATTTGAAATACCAAATCTTGGTTATTCTGCAGTTTCTGTTGACGTGCGTATGTTACACACGTCTGGTCATTTGTGCTTCTGGGTTTTTTTGTCAGATGGTTCCTTTTTTTAGTCAGTTTGGTTCTGTATGTGCATGTTTAGTCGGGGTGTGCTCAAAATATCGATTCTTAGATACATACAGATATAATAAAAAAAGATAAAGATTTTAGAAGTGTTTGGGCACATTTTGGTTTTAAAGCAAAGAAAGGAAACCAAGGGATCGATAAAACTAATGCAATCTGCAAGCATTGCCAGGCTTCTATACGCTACACCGGTAATACAACTAACCTGCGCGTCCACCTGCAATGACACCATGCAGACAAGCTAGCTTCGCCGCAGCCCAAAAAAACTACGTAACATCCAAGCTTCCATCTAACTCAGTCCGTGCACAGAAGATTACGGAGTCTGTGGTGCATTATATTTGCAATGGTTTATGTCCCTACAGTGTTGTCGAGACCACAGGCTTTCGCTTTATGACCAACACGTTATATCCCCGTTACGTGATCCCTACCAGCAGCTACATGAGAATATATGGCAAAGTCAAAGACAATGTTAAGTCAGCCCTGAGTTCTGCCCCACTAGTGGCACTGACTTGTGACGGGTGGACATCGCAAGCCACGGAACCTTTTGTTACAATAACTTGCCATAACGTTAACGAGGAGTGGGAACTGATATCGCACGTTTTACAAACGAGAGCCATACGGGGTCAAATATTGCAGAGTTACTGAAAGAGGCACTGGAGGAGTGGGACCTCGTATCCAGACCCAGCTATTGTCCCTTCATGGAACCATGACTAAAACAACCAGAACTGGGAGAGGAACGATAAGACACTCTGACGCCCTCTGGTTATCCGTTCCAGTGGAGTTGTCTCTGTAAGCCCCTTTTTTTTGTGGTTAGACAGTAACCTTGAATGCACTGCTGAGCATTTCCACTTTTTTGTGTGTGTGTGTGTGTGTCTGTGTGTGTGTATATGTGTGTGTGACTCTCAAACTGCCTCCCTCAGAGAGATTACTCATTTATCTCAAGGGTGTTATATAAAACACAGTGTTAATTTAGTCATGTTTAAATGGCCATACCTGTGTTACCGAGGTGAAACTGTGCTGCATCATCTCCCCTCAGAGACACAAGCCCATCGAGTCGTGTCACTGCATTTTACATCTGTTCTCAAGACTAATAGTCAATCTGTCGCTGACTTGGAGTTTTAATCAGTAGGTTGGGGTTTTGTTGTGTCAGACTGAATTTGCTGCAAGTGGTTTTGAGCTCCTGTCCTCTTGAAGTCCACTGACGGTGATGTTACGCACTTTAAGTGCAGGCTATAATGACCACTGCAGTATCATTTGCGAGGGTGCTGATGTCTATTCTCTCCTCATTTTCACTGCCGTCATTGAGTGATACAAAAACTGCACTGTGGGTCCCAGGCAAACTTTTTGCATTCAGTCAGACCTGATGTTTTCCGTACAATCTCTGCAAATAAGCACTTTATAGTTAAGTGTAAACAGCAGCATATATGTGACCCTGGACCAAAAATCCAGTCATAAGAGTCATGGGGAAATTTGTAGCAATAGCGAAACAATAAATTCCATGGGTCAAAATGATTGATTTTTTTTTTTATGCCAAAAAATCATTAGGATTAAGTAAAGCTCGTGCTCCATAAATATATTTTGTAAATATATTAAAACTTAATTTGCAATGCTGAGAACTTCATTTGAACAACTTTAAAGGCAATTTCCTCTGTATTTCAAATTTGTTTGTACCCTCAGACTCCAGATTTTCATATAGTTCAAATAGTATCTCAGCCAAACAATTATCCTATCGTCAATGGAAGGCTTATTTATTCAGTTTTCAAAGGATGCATTTCCAAAAATTGCACCCTATGACTGGTTTTGAGGTTCAGGATCACATTTAGGGTGGCATGGAGCTTTTTTTTTATGATTATATATTTATTTCTAAGAATAACTATTCATTATTGAAATGATTATTATTACTAATTATTATAATTATAATATTAGTTATAGTATAAGAGTAGAAATGGTAATTATTATTGTTGTTTTTATTATTCCTCATGTAAAGACACCATAAGTGCAAACCTGTGTATTTGGAATGTACTGTATAAGCATAGACCTTTATTTTATAGAGAGACCATCATTTTACTATAAATTGTTTTTTGTTTTCCTCGACACAGTATTTTTGAGAATTGTAAGGACTGTGGGAATGTTACACTGATAACTAAGAGTATTTTTCTGCAGTATGTATTTTCCCTGTGTTGATATATATTTGAATAAATATTTTCTCTGCATCTCTATGTTTTGGCTTCTTTTTATATGGCGGGAGAAAAAAGAAAAAAGTGACTAATATACCTTAACCCTCATGTACTGTTCGAAATCAGTTTATTTCCTGTATGGACCGGGTCAAATTGACCCTGAGGATAAATTCCACTCATTCTCTACCATAGGAGAGGAAGATTTGTATAAACTTGTTAAATCGTCTAAGCCAACAA
>JAUMHG010000017.1:1369052-1399279 GCA_032359395.1 Enteromius anoplus | reverse complement strand
AGAAACAGCCAATCAGAGCAGACCTCCTCATTACTATTCATGAACCTCCCAAATAAGGCAAAAACAGACTGTTTCATTCTAGGGTCAAATTCTAGGGTTGTAAATGAACCGTTTCTGGGCATTTTCCCCCCTTACCTAAGCTACATACCTTCTATGTACATATCAGAGAACAATTTAAAATATTCTCTCAATGCATTCTAAGGCACCTTTCAAGAAATGTCACCAAAAACCTCCATTTAAAGAGTGTTTATGCAATGGAATCCATTTAAAGAGTCGAGGGAGTATTTTCATAAGTTTATAAATGTATTCATAACCACTTTTATTTCTGCACCAGATATGAAGACACTTGGGTGGCTCTTCATAAACGGGCTAAAGAGAGTGCTAAGGCAGGGGAAGTAAGTTAGTTCTCACATCTGACCCTGTGCAGTTGAGCTCTGTGGTGCTGTAACTATGGGAACAAAACTCTGTGCTTGTCTCTGTCTGTCAGACGGTGGACGGGGAAGTCGTGATGCTGTCTGCACACTGGGAGAAGAGACGAGGAGCAGTGCTGGAGCTGCAGGAGCAGCTGCAGCAGATCCCTGTTTTCCTCTTGGACCTGGAGACTATCACCTCACGTATCGGTGAGACTTCCACAAACAGTCATCATGCGATAAAAATCGTATTCAATGTCCTATCTGAGATGCTCATTCTTAGATATATAATAATAGCTCATTTACATTCACTGACAAATCTTCCTCTCTGGCATAGATCCCAAAGCTCATTTGTACTTCCATGTATTGAAACCTTATCCCCAGCTGACATAAAAATCTATGATTAGTTCAGTAAACGTTATATAAACTACTTTTTATGTGAAATCAGTGCATATTGTACTTCTGATCTGGCCTTAAATGGAGCTTTTAATGTGACAGTAGAGAAATCAGATCACCTTGACTGCCTTTGCAAAGCATTTGTCTGCGCACAAAGCTTCACACTCTGTGTGTAACTGTGATACAGGGCGGTAATGAGAGTGATTCCTGTGGAGCTCCATCTGCTGATGTCAGTCGCTGTTGTTCATGCTGTAACATTGCACCTATCGGCTTCAGGCATTAATCTTCAGACTTGGCTCTCTTGCAAAAAAAGAATTGTGTAGCCGGAGACCAAACAATAGTCTAGTGGTTGCTCTGATTGTTCATTTGTTATGAGCTCTTTTTGCTGCGCTTTCTTTTGTGGAGCTTGGGACAAAAGAAGTTTTCTGTGTAATGTATGTAGGATACCCGCAGTTAGTCAAACTGTGATGCACTTTTCTGGACTGGAAGATTCAAAAGAACAGCATTTATTAGAAATACAAATAATTTAAAACATTATAAACATCTTTGCTGTCACTTTAAATCAATTAAATGCATTCATGGTTAACTTTATGTTTAATTTATATGCATAATGTGATCAAGTGTTAAAACCTCTTCTTCCCCCTTTTTCTAATCTAAACAGATAAGATATTACATTCCCTCAGAGGTTTCAGAGCTCAAATTCAGAGACAACTGTAAATTCTAAAGGATTTATATCAAGGGCACTTTTTAGTGTTGCCACATGGTGGTGTCATGTAGCTGCATGATTCCTGCCTCTGTTCAGACTCACCCGGACACCAAACTATTTATGTCATTATCATTCCCTATTTAGTCGTGTAATGAGTATTACTGACTGTGCTTGTCTTTATGGAAATTATTAAATGTCACTGTACCTTGCATCCTAAATCAAACCTGTAGAACTCATTAGCTAGTAGTAATGTTACGTGCTTCCGGTTTAATAGGATGTGCACATTCATAGGAGCTTTGGTATTTTTATACTGTACATATTGATTTCTTTAACATGAACCTTATTCATTTTTCATGCTTTTGCACAGCTCATCTGGAGGCTGACTTTGAGGAGATGGAGAGTCGCCTGCTGTATCTCGAGGATTTGTGTGCTCAGTGTGAGCATCAGCGCTTTAAACACTTTCAGATCCTACAGCTGGAGAACTATAAGAAGAATAAAAGGTAAAAACAATGTTTATATGCTCTTAAATAAAGCCCCAGACAGTTTGGTGCGCCCTTTGTGTCTATTAAATCACAATAACTGCAGAACACAAAGGATCTGTCTGTCGAGGGTTTGCCCCTTGATCTTAATAACTTGGCAATATTTAGCACACTGCCAAAATTGAGAACATATTAGAGCACTTAATAAGAATCAAGCAGTATGACACCTGCTGTTTAGGTAGTTCATTATTACAGTGCAGCTGCATACGGTGTGTTTGGAAGATTTGCACAGAATCAGTGAATAACCAGAAACAGATACAAGTTTAATTGAAAACACCCGAATATATTTGTACTCTATGAGAACCACAAGCAAAATATAGGCTGAAGGAAAGCATGGATGTGTATTGTGTAATCTCACAGGCATCTGTGGTTCTTTTGATGCTGCGTGCTCTTACTGTTTTAGCCTGCAGCTAAATGCATCATACATCTCTAGCTTTGCCCAGTGAGTTGGAAAGCAGCTGGGCTCAGTTCTCGGTGCCCTTATCCTTCTGCGTGTGGGTATTCATTAGTACAAACACACAGATGCAAAAGTTGTCAGCGCCAGTGAAATGCTGCTGCCTCTTTATCTCAGGACTCTGGGCCTTTTTTAAATGGGGCAGACTTGAAGTGACATCTAGTGAGATCTTGTGCTATGTAGTTGGCTATATATGTGTACATCAATGTAATCCCTCTTAATTTGTTTTCTAGGAAAGAGCTTGAGTCTTTCAAAGGTAAGAAATATAAAAAAAAATTTAAATCCTATTTTTGTTTAAATAATTGCAGCATAAAAACCTAAAGAACTCTCCACATTTAATATTATTTTAAAATATTGAAATTGTATTTATTTATTTACATGTTTTTATTCAACATTTAGTTTTATTTTAAAATATTAAAATTGTAATTATTTACATGTTTTTATTCAACATTGAGTTTTATTTTAAAATACGAAAATATATAAAACGTCTTTAAGAACAGATTTCTTTGATTCAATAATTACAGAGATCACATTATGGATAAGAAGTATTTATTTCACTTCATAGTTTACAGTTAAGTCTTTTTGTAGATTGCTTTAGCATGTTTATTTACTGCATGAAGCTGATTTAGTGCTCAACGTTGAGAAGAACAGTGTAGTAATTACCCAGGCGACACTAATTAACCTCAGGGAGGGCAAAACTGCTCTTGTGAGTGGCCACTGCTGTCTTTATTTGGTCTCATGATGCCATTAATTCCACACTGACCTCCAGGGGGAGGCTGCCTGCTCCATCTGTTCATACCTACAGTCCAGTATAAATAACAATCACTTTTATCATCATAGCTCCTAGTTAGAGATGTTGTTCTAAAAAGAAATTGCCTTGAGGTGAAAATGCATCATTGTTCAATTATTCGTGCCCGCCATTTACAGACAAATCAGCTCATCTGATTTTGTAATTGTTGGATAAGGATAATAATATTTTAGTTTTTTGTCTTCTACATTTACTTTACATCCTTGCCTTTGTCACTGAGAAAGTGGTAAAGACTGTTTATAACACTTCCTTTGGTACGTAGGTGGTGTTGCTTGAGATTGGCTCGTCTTTTGTGTGGGCAGTGTGCTCAAGTCTTCACACCTTATACTTGATTATTTATTTATTTAGCTTTTAAACTGATTATTTGTTTCTATTAATTCGTTTTTCCTGTCTGTGCGCAATAGAGCTGTGTAAAATGCAGCTTTAATAGATTTATGGTTAACTGGAGTTTGAGAGTGAATGTGCTTCTTTGTCAGGTTGCAGTGTTTTTGGCCACTGACTAACTAATGATTATTCATACAAATACTGACGCTACGTTCTTTAGTTGCACCGCTAATCATAAGTGTAGTTGAGTTCAGTATACAGTAGAAGATCAGCAGATTAGACCCAGATCACAAAGCGATAAAGGAAAGTATTTGACATGAAACTAGTTTTCTACAGACTCTCACCCCTACAGGTTTGTGAATGGTACGTTCCCTGCTTTCCTCCTCACTCCAGCTGCATCTCTAGCTCTGTGTCCCTGAGCAGGCAATGTCTCAACATTCCTGGCCGTAGAAGGAAAGATGGAATAAAACCGGCAGCAAGATATAAGATGTTCATTTAGCCGTTGTTCAGATTGAACTGCAGTCTCTGGCGTATCGGTCCTGCTTTCAGCTCATCCGCACTCTTCAAGGAGAAATACAAAATGTCCACGTCGGGAACTCTGGACAGCAGCATGAGAGATTCTTGTAGGTCTCCAGGCACTCTTTTTTTTGTAAGGTTAATTTGATGTGCCAATGTATCACAGTTCTGGCGGTGTGTCAAGAGATCTGAATTGGTGGTTTGCAGTCATTGTTTATCATCTTTGGGTTTGGCAGGCTTTACTGATGGAATTTAGGATGCCTACAGTGGCTCTTGTGTCTGTTTGCCTTTTCGGTACCAGCCATCATAATTCAAGTGCACGCAGTGCATAGAGTTAAACTTTTATAGAAGACTTTATGGAAGCGGCAAATTTAGATATCTGTGCAAAAGACCTTGTCATAGAAAGCCAGTTGTAGTTATTAACTTTAAGTTAGGGTTATCTCTCCTGCGCTACGTGTGGAGAGCATCGCTGCTATGTGAGGTTTGCTTCACTTGTATGTCTTCATGCTTCAGTTTAGACTCGTAAATCAGGGTTTAAATGAATGAGTTGTAGATTTGCAACCTCTAGGTGGCTCAAGCGGTGCAATCTCATAAAGTTATCACAGAGATTCAGTATTCATTAGAGAGCATTGGCATCATTAGCTGGAATGAGAAAAATATTAGTGCAATGAGTGCTTAAAATACAAATGACATGAAATTAGTCCCATTGTTGGGACATTTTTTAATGTGCATGTGACAGAATTAGGAAAACGAAAACAAGTTAATGTAGTTCAAGAATTTTAATTAAAAATATGTCTTAAATATTGAGTATGGTTTTCATTATAAAAAGTAGCAAAAGCAGCATACAAAATTAAGCAAAACATGCCAAAATATTATATTACGTTATATTATGGTATAGTATTATTAGTTTATACAAATATACATTAGTTTAACTCCATGTATATTTATTTAATATTACATTATTTGAGTAGTTTAACTCATTGAATGTTATGAATTAGATGTCATCACCACAACATTTCTAGACATGAAGTGATAAGACTTATATATTCGTCTGCGATTCTATTTTCTGTGAGGGTGTTTTTTGCTTGACGTCTGGAGATGGTTGTGGTGGGGACTGGTCTAGAAGACACTCGTGGCTATAATGCACACACGTATTTGAACCTTTAAGAATACCCTGAAGATGATTTCATCCCCACAGCGTTTTTTAAATGTTGTAGCTCCTGATTTGTGAGAGTGTGAAAGTTGCTTATAGTGTGTGTCCTTTTGGTTTAAGAAATACACTCAATACAAACCAGAGTCTATTTATAGCTCATTGTCCATTCTAATGGAGTGCAGTTGAACAGATGACTGAAACTGAACCGTTCATGTGTTGAATGATCTATCAGTCCAGAAGACAGTGTTTGCACATTGTTCTTTCTGCTTCCTCTTCCTGTTGCTGGATTCTGGGGTTCTGTTCTGTGTGTGGAGGAAGGTCAGCTCATTAGAAAGAGTCATTAACCTGTCTGGCCTTAGGACTGAACCTGCATTACCATCCGCTGCCAGATGCTCCGCTGATTAGCTGCAAGATGCCTCTGATCAGCACGCTTATATTTGTTTCATGCTCCATTTTCCTAACCGAAGATTGATGGAGATTTGATGAAGTGAAATTCCGCAGCGAGTGGATTATGGAACTGTGTTGTTGGAGTCTCAGCTGTGCATTGGCTTTCTTCTTTCCTGAGGAACGTGTGTGTGGAGGATGGGACAAGTGTGATCAGAGCGCTTAGGGCTCATCCCGTGCCGTCATCAATCATTAGCTGTCACACACACGCAATGGAAAATGTGATGAAATGCACAGCTTATCCCCGCAGATTTAGTTCTTTCATGCCGTATCCATGATTTAGTTCCTGTGGTGGTCATGGAATCATTCAAGAAGGAGGAAGCTGTTGCATTCCCGTTAGTCTCAATGGCACTTGCTTAGATGGCATAGGAGCTCCTAGCTGGTTTTTTTTTTTTTTTTTTTTTTTTTTTCTTGAGCCAATCACCTGAAGCTCAAATACGTTTAGTAAAAACACTGGGGTATTCATGGGGTATTAAGAACAGTCTCAGTTCTTTCATTAGCAGCTATCTAGCTGGATCTGTGACGTCAGAGGCTAAATTTAAATCCATTTCATGCATGTACAGCCCTTTAAATTAGTTGAGCAGTCTACAAAAATGATTAAATAGTTATCAGTGTTATTAGAAATAAACTACAGGGTGAGTTAGGTATAATTTAGTGTTTTTAAGTGTTTTTTGTAAGAATTAATTTATGCTCACCAATATCTGCCTTCGTTTGATTAGAAAAACAGTAAAACATTAATATTGTGAAATAACTTTTGTTTTATTTAATGTCTTATCAATGTTGAAAACAGTGTTATTTAATCGTTTCGTGGAAACTGTGAAACTCTACCATTTAAAAAAAAAATAATATTAATTGATGATAACAATTATTTGTAATTGAGTACCAATAATAACTGAGCACCAAATCTGTATTTGAGAATGATTATTAAAGGATTGTGTAACACTCAACTCTGGAGTAATCGCTTCTTTGCTTCACAAAAATAAATAACATTTTAAAATCTGTAGAGCAGAAACCGTGTGAAGAGATTAAATAATGATGATCCTGCTGTGAAATATGGATTTGACAAGTGTTAGAGGTTGAAGCAGGTGATTACGGTAGGTGGCATCGGGGGGCGTGTCAACCAAATATCAATGCTAAACTAGTGTCTTAACAAACATGTATGAATATTCATTTCATTTTAAATCTGCTTGCATCAACTTCATTTACATGACTTTTTTTTTTTTTGACATGACAAATACTGTGCCAAAATGAGCAACAATGGTTTCACCCGTTCATTCACCCCAGCACTTTTATTTATTCGTGTTCTACCAGCATCTGTTTAAAAAGAGCATGTGACAGGACTGTGGTTAAGACCACATCCTAATAACAGAGGCACATTTCACCACTTTGTCAGTGGCCTTATTTTCCTCACACAACACACAGGAGGATTACGATGGTAGAATGTCTGCCCATACAGTATTTGATGGTGCTACTTGCATGTATTTAAAGTGTCTTTCTCTAGAATGCAGGGTGATTGTTGACCATGTCTGTGTTTCATTGTAGAAGGTTGCATCTAGGATGTCACCGTTAGCTTTGGCAGGATGTTTGTACCATATCTTTTTAAGCGTACGTCACACCCAGTGACATTCAAATAGCACAGTCAAACTTCCTGCTTTTCAGAGAAGAGTATGTACTTCCTGTGAAAGATTAAAGTGTATCTTGTATCACTTAACGCTCTTTTGCCGCTCGCACAAAAGAAGTGTTGCGTTCTTCGTCACTACTAGAAAAGCTTCATTTTATGTGGTAGGCTAGCATGCTGGAAAAACGGTTGTGTGGGATCTTGTTCTTTGATGTGCTGTAGAAAGAATGTTTGACTGTGCACGCAATGGGATCTTAAAGTTCAGATGTCAGAGGTTTGGTTTAGGTATCGCAAACTGTCTTTTTTTTAGGTAGTATTTTATTGATACTGGAACATTTGTGTGTGGAGTTGGGCAGTTTTATTTCAGGGATCTATGAGATTATTCTATCTTTTAGATGTGTTTTTATAATTAAAATTGTACAATTCTATAAAAACACTAATATGTCTGCAGTCTGTATGTCAGGGTCTCTCATTTATTCTATTTTATTCAGTAAGCATGCTTTAAATTTGGCAAAGCCTTTTCCATTGTTATAAATAATGTATATGTATATGTATGTATATATATATATATATATTATATAAATCCTTAATTTCATATCAGTAGCAGTACTTTCCCACCTTTTTTTCATTTGTAGACATGCTGTCGTTTTTTTCCTTTATATGAGTCCTGTTTCAGTCTTTCGTCCTTTCAATATACTGTTATCATTCTTTTAGCCATCAGTAACAATATCAGTAATATCTTTTATTTTTCTTCACTGTAAATTTCTGTAAATTAGGCAGAGCTCCCTAACTAACCTAAATATTTCTTGAGCATCAAATGAAAAGGATGTCTGAAGGATCAGGCGACCCTGGAGTAATGGCTGATGAAAATTCAGTTTCACAAGAATAAATTACATTTTAAACTATTAAACTTGTAATATTTCACGATGTTACCGTTTTACAAATTTTTTATCAAATCAATGTAACCTTGCTGAGCTGTGAGAAATGTAAGTGATAATTATCTATTTTAATTTATGTTCATTAAAATGCTATTTAATTGCTATAAGCAAATGCTGAATGTCTCTGCATCAATTCTCTAAGGTTAATCCACTTCCCTTTTCCAGTTCAATTTCTGCTTCCATCCCCCATCTCTCTCTCTCTCTCTCTCTCTCTCTCTCTCTCTGTCATTTTGTAACCTACTTGGTGTTTTATGTCTCTCTTTAGCGGAGCTCGATGCAGAACATGGCCAGAAAGTGCTGGAGATGGAGCATGCGCAGCAGGTCAAGCTAAAGGAGCGGCAGAAGTACTTTGAAGAGGCATTTCAGCAAGACATGGAGCAGTACCTCTCCACAGGATACCTCCAGATCACCGACAGGAGAGGTCAGTGTCTTATTTTCGATCGACCACTTTTGCACATACTTGTTCAGATGTCTGAAATTGATTCCTAACGCTTTTAAAACCCCTTTTTCTTTCCACCTTTACTCTCCTTGTGTACCATTAGTGGTTATTGGCGAACACACATGGCAGTAAACAGTGTTTTAGAAGTCAAAATGTGATTGTTTTTTGTAAACAAGTAGTTTGAATCACAACCGCTCTATATGATGTTGCGCTCAAAGCTGCATCGTTTCCCTCATGAATATTTAAACATACTGTTACTATGTTAAATGGGAGGTTAAAGCGCTCGTGCAAGGATGCTGATGCTAAACTGATGGTCTTCTCTTTCCTCTCTCCTGACTTAATGCTGCCCTGATGTGTGAGGTACTCTATGCTTTCCCCTGCATCCCTCATTCATCTTCTTTGTCCTAGGCTACTTCATTCATGTGTCAATCTATTCATACTGCGTTTCTTATGTATTCCTGATTCCTGCCGTTTTGAAGTTGGTTTGGTGTTAGAGTTCACAAAGTGACAAATGTAAATATGTTTTTTCTTTGTCTGGGGCAGATCCATTAGGCAGCATGTCTTCAATGGAGGTGAATGTTGACCTCCTGGAACAAATGGATCTCACAGATGTGTCCGATCACGAGGCTCTCGATGTCTTCCTCAGCTCTGTAGGGGAAGAGAGCAGTGCTCAGTCTGCTGACACAGGTTAGGCTCTGCTTTTAAGTAAACTTGAATTTTATTTTAGGTTTTTTTTCCACTTTGTAATAAAACAAACACATGCATTTGCAAAAACCTGAATGTTTTATTGGCAAAGTGAGCTCACACATGAGGAATTTGTTGTGGCTCTGGAAATCCCGGCACCTCACTGAAATACAAGATAAACAAACTGGAGAAAAATAGAATAGTGGTGGTGCAGAAATGTTGTTTGTGCAGGTATATACATAGAAAATATAACACAAAATAAGTTGGTGGCATAAATACATATATAGAACATATTGCAGTCAGTAGAATTGATGTACGTGCTCATAATAGATATGGCTTGTGGGAAGAAACAAAACCCAAAACTTGTAGAACAAATGTGTTTGGATTTGCTCACTCTAGCTTGAATGACTGAACACATTACTGTGTCTCTCGTAGCATGCATTAAGGTTGCGGCTGCACTTTACAAGACTAATTAATATTCTGAAAAAGATGGCGTGACACATTTTCACCTTGTTCTGTCGGTTGGGCAGGTGGTCTGGTTTTGGATCGTCGCTCGTCCCCCTCAGAGATCAGCCTGAAGGTGCCGTCACAGACAGAGCTACGGCACACCGTCTCCTCCGTCTCGTCCTCCTGCACTGACACCATCAGCGGCGTGACCGAGGGTCCGGATGAAGAGGATGCCAGCGAGGAAAGCTGCAGCGGAGACTCTCCACTGGTCCAGTCAGATGAGGAGGAGGTACAAGCTGACACAGCCCTCGTAGGCCTCCCAGAAACAGAGCCGCTCAAAAGCTCAGATGACAGCGACACGCAGGCCCCCTAGTGGCGGTGGATGGCAACCGCACTCATTTCAGTTGGGTTCTGGATGAAAACCCGTTTGATCATCAAGGCCCAGACAGAAGGAGTGCTGAAGATGGCTGCCGGATGTTTCTTCAGGGCTCAACGCGACACTTTGAGATGAAGATTTCACAGCCTTATAGAACGCTGTTTGTGCTCAGCCTAGAGAGCACTTCTTTCTAACTCTTAGCACTGTGATTTTTGTTTTATTCTTTTCCAATACAAAAAAAAAATCATGTCAATGTATGACAACAATTCTTCGTATTACCTATTGCATCAGAATTATATAATAATAAACATTTTACAGTGTTCCCGCTAATATCACTGATGTATGTTGCATGAATTTGTAATGCGGCGCTCATTTTTGCATATAACATTGAGCCGACTGAAAGACTCTGAAATACAATAAATATATCTTGAAATAAGATGGGCTTCAAAGACTTCGTGTAGGACTGATATTTCGTATCATAGCGATCTAAGGCAAATATCTTCCACCGACGACTTCACAGAGTCTCTGATGTAAAAATAGCTGGGAACATTTGGACCATCTGTGGTTACAGAATTTACGTACAGCAAGCTGTTGCTCTCAAACCCTGTTACCTCTAGGGAAAAATACTAGTTATCACGGTAACTGCAGTGAAATGAAGGCAGCGAGAATGAGGGTTTTAAAGGAAGAGTAAAATCTGACGGCATGGGCTTTGTTAAGAAATGACTTTGAGAACTAGGGATGTGTGAAAAGGTTCTTATGCTCACTGAGGGTAAATTATTTTTATCCACATATAAAAAAAACAGTATAACTGTTATATTATTATTATTACAATTAAAAAATAAAAATGTTGATTTGGTGCTCAAGAAACATTGCTTAGTATTGAAGACTGTTGTGCTACGTTTTGTGGAAATCGTGAATTAGTGACTTTTCAATAAATAAAAAATGTAAGTGCTTTAAAGAAATAATAAAATCTACATTTTAAATATGAGAAAAACATATTAAAATAATATACAACATTGTGATCTTTTAAATAGAGACATTTTTCATACTAAAGATTATAATGTTGTACTTCCTAAATTCTCTTTGTTAATTACACAGTGAATTTCATTTTGTAAATTGGTAGCGTTTAATACAAAATAATACAGAATTATAATTTTGCCATTTTACCAGTTATTGTCTGTAACATCAAAAATCATCTCTCCCAAAAAAAACCAGGCCAGTACATTTTTGGAAGGATTGACAAGTGATTTGTTTATTAAAACCAAAGAATAAACAAACCTAAAAATAAAAAATAAAAAAAGTAACCAAAACGATCTCCACTGGACTGGAGGACTGAATAACAGTGCATATAAATAAACAGTACAAGGATCAGGAGTATTACTGTATAAAATAGGGTGAAAGGATAACAAAAGAAAAAAAATAAAACATTTTAAGGCCATAAAAAGTATACAACCACATTTTGGAAACACTGTTCAGTTATTTTTAAACCTTAAATACAAGTCCGTCATTTGGAAAGGGGCGACTACCATGTTTGATTACAGGACTTTGACACAGTCAGTGCAATGTGTAGCTAGGCCTACACAGTAGTTTACTTTTGGGTAAAAGACTTTTCCTTTCGAATAAAAAAAGTAAAGCTAAAAAACTAGGGATCACCACTATGACATACTTCTCAGTGATTTAAGCAGCACTTATTTTTTGTATGTTTTTGTAGCAACCCTGTTAACATCTAATATTATCTAATTATATAACATCTAATTATATCGACGAAGAAACCAATGTAGAAGTAAGGCTTTTTCTTCATCTCGACCTTCTCATCCAAACCCCTATAGACCCGAACTCAAAGGCTCAATTTAACATTTACTGGCATAGAAACATATTTGGGGCTTTTTTTTTTTTTTGATAAATATTAGTATTTCGCAATGATATTCTATGAAAATGAAAGAATATTTAAAGATTTCATTAACACAGGGAGCATTTTCAAGAAACACGTTAACTAATTACAAATATAAAGTCAGGGGGAGAAAAGTGTTTGGGATAAAAGGGAAAGTGCATTTACAATTGAAATAATAGTATATCTTAAAAAAAAAAACTAAAATAAAACAAGTACAAACTGCCCTCAGTATCAAACTTGTTATTTGCACTCCAAAGGTTTTTAGCAAAAGGCCTCGCAATGTGCTTTTAAAAGAGAGAGCTCCTAGGCCTTGAGATCACAGGCTCCTTCGTGTGTCAAAATCATTTTTTTATATTTTTTTTTTGTAGCTGAAGAACCAAAATGCCAGTAACCTAGATACATATAATGTCTGACATGTGGGCTGTAATCTCGCATGTTCGTACTTGTTCCTGACAGCTTTTAAGACGTAATAAACATGAGCCCAAGAGACAAACAGGCCGTAAGGGTGATGGAGAAAAGTGTCACTACAGCACCAGTTAAACACAAATGATAGGAATAGTATAGGATATATTTATATCTATGTATACGCATATCTATACTCGATTTAATGCTAAAACAACCCGAAAATACTCATCTAAAAACCAATCTCAATACTAGTGCAAAAGGTTTCGTGCTTGTCGGATGAGACCCAATAGCCTTATGTCAGGTGCCCCAAACAATTGTGTATTCGCCCCCTTATATCTGACGTGAAATGCTATGTAACAATTAACCTACGTACATTCAATATATTGGACTAACCAGCCAGTAACTACACGTATCTGTAATACAAAAGTGCAATATAACAGCTTGTTGTATTGATATATCATACACTAGGTACAAAGAGTATTGAAGAATGTTTGTACACAATTTATTAGGAACACCTGATATAAAAGGAGACCCGGAGGAATGTCGCTGACGCTCTGGTCTGGTCTTGTTAGGAGCGGCCGGTGTTCTTTGAGGCGGTGCTGGAGAGGGAGATCAGGGTGGAGCTCTTGTTTCTGGGGCTTCGTTTTGCTGGTGTCTTGCTGAGGCCGAAGGCTTTCTGCTTTACTCCACCATTCTCCGGTGCTCTGCCACACACTCGATTCACCAGACCGTTGATCTGCTCCTGCGCAACATCAGGTGGGATGCCAGAGGTTACATATTTGCACTGACAACTTTACTCTGAAGTAGAAATATGGTCATATTTGATCATGTGAACTATAAAACTAAACGCTGCAATTAATAAAACATTGCACAATGCAATGTGCTCAGCACTCCATTTAGCCTTCCAAAAAGGTGACTGAAGGATCAGTCAAAAAACACTTTTTTATAACGGCTGCAAATGAACCAGACCCACCCAAACTAACGTGAACATAAACACACATAACATCACTAATACAAAAACCCAACTGTCTTGCTTAAATAACACAAAAATAAGTAAACTCTCAAGAAATCCCCTTAATGCACCTGGCTGCTTGTGCTTACTGCGGATCATTACAGTATTCTAAATTAATTCTCAATTATTGAAATGACTAGACTATTCATTATGTTTCATGTTTTATACCTGATTTTTATATCCTACAGCAAATATATATTGGTGTTGTATTGTTGTTTAAAAAGGATTAATTATTAATAAAATAAAACCTTCACACAAACACACGGTTCCTAAAACCATAACGTGTGTTGAAAATGACCAATCACAAGAGCTAAGAGATCTGCCATTTGATTTCCACCTCCAAAGTCTTAAAAAGAGTAATTGATGAGCAAACAGAGAGTGTCCTGTTTAGCATCATTCTTGGGAGAGCGCATTTTTGCAGGTGCATAGTGTTCACATGCTCTTACAGTGCATTTGAAACAAGGCTTTTTAAACGCCATAGTCACAGGTAGGTTATGAAAGATAACAGAAAACCGCTTAGGGGTGCTGATGATTTTTTCCCCCAATTAGTACTTGATTACCTTACTTTTACATTGTTACAAAGGATTTGTATTTCAAACAAAAGCTGTTCTTTAGGGTTTTTTTCTTTCCATTTGCTTACATGAAATGCTACTTTAGCATCAAATCAACATTAGAATGTCGTGTGAAGGATCATGTGACTGAAGTAATGGCAGCAGGAAGCTTTGCCATCACATACATAATTTAGATTGCAAAAATCTTCAAAATCTTCAAAAATTCATTATATTACTGCCTTTATTGCATTTTTAATCAAATGAATGCTGCCCTTAATAAGCATAAGAGACTTCCTTCAAAAACATAAAAAAATCTCACTGACTCAAATGTTTTACTGTATTCAGAAACAAAAATGATCTACAAAAATTGGCTTTATTGTATATAAACTGTTAAATTTGTCTGCATTATACAAATTGTAAAATTTTTATCAGTTTAACTCAATTTTTGCTACTGCCAGCATTTACAAACACTTGCTGTAGACGGTGAAGTACCTCAGTGTAACGAAACATCATCTTGAGGCCACGAGGGGACCTGCGTTTCTGGATGTATCGTAGAGCACACTCCAGACAGAAAACCACATTGTCACTTTCATGAACGACCTGTTGAAAATGAGACAGGGAGAGTACAGTATGACATAATATAGCATAGCTAGACCAATTAGCCTGGGGAAATGTCTTTATAATTTACAGTTTTCTCCATTGGTTTGGCTCATTTCTTGAAACAGAAATTACATTCTCAAAACAACATGGACAAACCTTCAAACCACTTGGCAATTGTTCACAACAGAATTGAATTTCTCATTCATTTCATCAAATTGCAAATTTCCAAGTACATCTTTGTAAATGATGATGTACAGATTAGCACAATTTCCAAGTGAAAAGATCTTTTTGATCTAAACTGATTGTCAGTTCTCAGTCTAATGGTTGTTCTCTCCAAAATGTGTCAGCGTCATTTCATTGTATTAGTCATTACATGCACCATAGTCTGTTCAATTGTCAAAATTAGTCAAGACCATAATACCATGAATACCATACAGTGGGTGAATCCTTGGAACATTTGATTACAATTTATTACAGCAATTGACAGTCAGGTGAAACTAGAACTTGACTAATGAAGGAGAAGTTTCACACATCTCAGATGACCAATCAAACAGTATGTTTACAGTTTTTCTCAGTCGCTTTGGTGCATTTCTCACTACAGTACTTACATTTGCACAACAGTTAATGCATTTCTCAAAACAATTAGTCATGTGTGCACATCATAGTAGCAGTTTCTCATTCTTTCCAACAATTGCAAATGCTTTTGGACATGCATCAATTGCTTTCATACAACTCTCTGCTGTTTTATAACATTATCATTTGCTTATGTCATGTCAGTCAAAATGAACTAAACTTGTGACTGCTGAATAGTCATTCCATATAAAACTAATAGTCCTCATTTCATTGCTTGAGTCATTACATACAAAAATGTTGAACTAGTTGTCAAAATCTGTCAGGTAAATTTGAAAAAAACTGTTTAAATTTTTTTTTCCCTGAAAATGTCTTCTAAATTGAATCGTTTGCACAATGCTTTGAATACAGTACATTAGAATTGCAAAGAGCATATGCAGTAAGAATGCGAAACATACATATTCAGTGTCTTGTACTCAGATACCTCACTGCATGGTGAGCGTGATTTCACCAAGTACAAGATGTTCCAGGATCAACATCCTTGTATAAGTTTTGGGTAGGGGTAGGTTTAAAGGTAAGGACTGGGATAAGTTTATATTTTTGGACAGTATGTTAATCCAGGATCATGTACTACTTGGTAAAATCACGGCGACCCTCGCTACATACAGTAATGTCTAACTGTACTGTAGTTTTCAAATGGCTGTGCAAATACTATATAGTGCTGTCATGAGAATTTGCAGGAAGTGTCACCAAAATCTGACTTTTTTTTGCGTTATAAAAAATGTACAGTGTAAACTGTATAATGAAAACATGACAAAGCCATTTGACTATCTTGTTCATAAACAATGGTGTCAGAACTTCTCATTTTGACGACACTGAGACTTTCAGTGACATGAATACTTGCTTTTGAGCAATGAACTATCCATTTTGAGCAAGTGACACGCTTTTGCAGGTTATCAAATAGGTTTTTGCACTAATAGTTTTGAGAAATGCATTAACTTTTGCGCAAATGTAAATACTGTTGTGAGAAATGCACCAAAGCGACTGAGAAAAACAGGAGCTCATTGTAGGGGATGGTTGCGACATTTGTTCCGTTTGTTCCCTCATTGCATTGCAAGGGAGAATACACGCTGTGATGTGGACGAGAATCTGTGGCCACACAGACTGCAGCATGTGGATGGTCAAGAGAGTGAGGACGGCGGGCAGTGAAGAACTGTTATGAGACTCCAGCTTTATTTATAGCACTCTAGTTTTTTGTTTGTGTGTTTATATTGCAGTTTATTATGCCGTATACATTTTCTTTTCACTCTGATACATGGAAGTTACTTTGTGTGTGGTTGATCATTACAATAAAAAAAAGGAGTTACCATTTCCTTGGCGGTATGAGTGCAATGTGTGACGTCAAACCTTGAGGCTACTCTTACCCTAAAATCCTATTTATTTTTTTCAGTTTTAAACACAATTGTATTCTGTAAGCTAGAACAAAAAAGTACAGTAACCATTGTCAATGAAGGACAGGGCTAAGACTGTAAGGTGGATATTTTAGTGGCCCTTTGCCACAGTGACAAAACATCTAAACATTTTGACTTGCAGTGCTTACACAATGCCAAAGGGACGAAGCATTTTGGGGGCACTGACTGTTTAAATAAGAAGGAAATTTAGTTTTGACACATGAGTGAACTGTTTTGGGAAAGGTATGAGCTGTTGCAAGTAACCATGGTGTTGTGCCGAACCATCCACATTATTTTGGCAAAACCAAGAGTGTTGAGAATGTCCCGTCTGTTTCAAGAAATGAGCCAAAGCAATTGAGAAGGATATTTGCCATTTTTGTGGCACTAACTTTTATATGGGAAAGAAATTTAGTTTTGATGCATGAGTGAACTGTTTTTGGAGAGATATGAGCTTTTGCAAGTGGGCTATAGTGTTGTGCTAAACTGTAACACTGTTTTGCCAAATGATCTTAGAATTTTGAGAATGTAATTTCTGTTTCAAGAAATGAGCCAAACCAATGGAGAAAAACTGTAAGACAGGCCCCTTAAGCGATGTGATATATTGTAAATTTACCATGGAGAGGTAACACAGATGCTGACACACTTGGCAGCGTCTGTCAGCCGTGTCTTCTGTAAATCTCGAGCGCTGCTGCTTCTTCTTGTCTGCTTGAGACTCGCAGTGTGTGCCGTAGCGTGCAGACAGGCGGAGCCCGGCCTCGAACAGACCCCTGCGCTGGCTAATCTCGGCATCCCTGAAAAAGCAGGAATTTTACCCGTGTGTCTGATCATCTGTTTTTGGCCATTAAACGAGTCAAAGCAAGCCTCAGGATGCGTTTCGGACAGACCTGAGATCTTTGATGAGACTGGAGACGTTCACGAGCTGCTTGTTGTCCTGCTCACATGTAGTGATCTGGTAGAGCAGTTTCTCTGTGGAGAAAGGCTCCTCTACACGACGCCGTTTAAGGTCCTGCAAAGCAAACACGACACACGACTGTGAAAGAACCATACTCCCACAGAAAATAGGCAAAACCTCAACCCAAAAATACAGCTCTATTTGAGCTGAACCAAGCTAAGGTCCCGCTGGCTTTGTCCGTCGGCGCCACGAGTCTCTCACCTTAGCTGCCTCGTAGCCCAGTTTCATCCACTGGGGGTTGGCGAAGTGCACTGTCTCGGAGACACTGTAGCCACAACACACCTTAGACACAAAGGTCCCTGGGAAACATACCATGAACTGCCCACTCTGTTGCACAGTCCGGTACACTTTCACCCCCTTTCGACGGAGCACCTCTGGAGAAATCTGTAATAAGGATGAAGAGATAAAAGTCCCATCACATTAAACCACATTGTCCTCTTCACTGCAGAAAGACAGTACATTTAAAGGGACTGTCACCACTGTTTATTTTTTCCTTCCTATCCATCTCATTTAAGCTTTGAATAATTTTTTTAATAAAGGCCTACTGAATATGCTCAGCTTGCCAATAATATGTGTCGTTCCCTCAACAAAAGAAGCCACGGCCACAAGAAATAGATGTCGTATCCTCAACATAGGATCTCGATGCCACAACTTAAGGATGCTGTTACCTCCGAAAAATGATCTTGTGGCCACGACATATTATCATGCTGCCACAAGTTAATATGCTGTGGCCACAACAAATTTAAGTGAACCAAACATATCCCCACCCTGTTTATTTTTGGGTGAGCTGTCCCTTTAAGAGAAAAGTCAAGGTTTCTCTCTCACCATAATGTTCCTCTCTAGCATCTCCAGCCCTGGAGTGCCGTTAGCCTGTAGCAGTGTGTGTACTACTTTGTCAAGTTTTGATTTCTCTTCAGCTGGAATACAGTACCTGGGGATGAGAGAGACACGTTTATTAGGGAACAAGCCATTTGGGTTCGATATCCCAACTCTTATTAAACTCTTACCAAATGCAGTCAGCACCAGTGTGTAGGTAATCTATATACGGAAGGCTGTTCTGGTCCCGACACCAGCATGAGGTAGAAAAGACCATGCCTATGTTCAGCCAGGGGATGGTCACCCCTTTAGGCAAACACAAACAGATGTACTGAACACTTACTGCTGCACAGATTCAACAGCTTCGCAGGCAGATTAAATAAACACATCATTCTAAAGGTTCTAGTGTGGGGGTATAATTGAGCTCTTAATCATCAAGATGTTTTATTATATGCATTCGAGTTTTGTTTTTCAGAAAACATTACCTGGCACAGCACCAAGATGACGTAAGATGGATCCTGAGTTATTGGGAAGGACTGTAAGATTCCATCCATGCCTTGGGAACAAGAAAAAACAATTAGAGTTTGCAGAGGTAATACTTTACAGTAAGGTTTCACTGTAATAGCTATTATACATAATTTATAAATATCAATAATAAGGTGAATTTGCACATATTTTTAAGGGTTGTGAAATACATCAGTTATTACTGGATTTCCTGCTCATTTCCATTTCCTTTTTAAGTTAATCTTTTAAAACGTTCAGAATTCTTAAGTCACTTTTTCGAGAAATTCCAGAGGCAGGAAAGGTCCATTGTCTGTTGTCAACAGTATAGTGATGTATAAACCAGCTCACATGGCAATCACAGTCAACACAAGCAGCTTCTTTTTGGTCAGCATGGTGTATCTGCATGACCAACTTGAACCTTTGCGAAATCTGTGTGCGGAAATCTTTCACGCACATGTAAAGTAAATATTCATTTTTCATAATGTACATCGATATGAAAAAATTAAATTAATATGGCTTAAAATGATGGCATCTTGTTTTTACTGATGACGTTTGTTAATATATGAAGAGTCAAAATGAAAAGTAAAAAAAAATAACTAACTTTTAATAAAAAGTTAAAAAAAACACAATGAAAACATGATAACATAATAAAAAAAATTATAATTTTTGAACATTTAAAAAAAAATTATCTATTTTTGCAAATAAACTTCATATTATGATTATCATTAAATAATGTTAACATTTACAAACTTTAAGGATAGTTCAACCAAAAATGTAAATTCTGCCATCATCTAATCACCATCAAATCGTTCTAAACCTGTCCGAGTTTCTTTTAGCTGTTGGACAGATATTTTGGTCACCAAATAGTTTATGACAGCCTCTGACTTCCATAGTACGGAAAAATACTATGGAAGTCAATGGTTACCGTCAGATTTTTGGTTATCAACATTCTTCAAAATATTTTCTTTTGTGTTTAGCAGAATAAATGAATCCATACAGGTTTAGAACAAATGGGAGGTTGAGTAAAATGGCGACAGTATCAAAATGTTCACTTTTGGGCAATCTATCCTTTTAATGTAAAAAGTTTTTTAAAACATTAACTTTGAAAAGGGCTCAGACTTTCCCACAGGAAATCCACTCCCATGAGTCTTTGTGTCAACCCGCCCACAGTGCACAGCAACATGGCATTCCTTGTCATCAACCAGTCTCCAGTACTCCCTCTGCAGCAACAGTTAAAAAGACATGACAGGGAACATGACAAAAAACAACAACACTTATTCCTGCACATCAAAGAAAACATGATGAAAACAGCTTGTCAACATGAAGATGTACCTCGACTTTAGCAGTGTCTGGCTCTTTGCTGAAGCACATGTTCATTGTGTTCCTGGCTGCCCTGTAAAACGTCGTCAGTGAGAACGACTTTCCCTGGGAAAAACAGACAAACAGTGAGCATCCACACCAAAGACTGATGATTAAAAGGGTGGTTGACTGCTATTTCTAGGCTTGGGTTTGGAGGGTGCAGTCTAACATGTGTTAATGCCTAGTTTCTTAAAGAAAAAACTTTTATTCTACATCCTGCTGAAAAAACAGCATATGCTGATTAGGTATGTTTTGATGCTGGGATTCTGGTTTAATCTGGTCTTTTCCTGGTTTATGCTGGTTTAAGCTGGTCGCTCTACACGTGAACAAACCAGCATAAAGACCAGCATAAACCAGCAAAGGACCAGCATAATCCAGCAAAAAGACCAGCATAAACCAGCAAAAAGAGCAGCAAAGGGCCAGCATAAACTAGCAAAAAGACCAGCATAAACCAGCAAAGGACCAGCATAAACAAGCAAAAAGACCAGCAAAGGACCAGCATAATCCAGCATCAAAACACACCTAACCAAAATATGCAGTTTTTTTCAGCAGTGTAACACTCCCTCCCTGTTTTATGAAGCCCCTCAGAAATACACGATGGGCTCAGATTGGTTTGCTGGCCCAGTATGTAATAACATTACGCCCCTCACCTCAGAATGTGCTCTGGTTTGATTGTAAAAAATGGCCTCGTCAATATTGCTTATCAGTTTGAACATGATTGAGTCGCACTGAGAATCGAACAGAACATGTGCAAGCATGGCTCTCACAGGACATTTTTAGAATGCTGTGTTTTGTTTGTTGTTGTCTTATACTTTTTAGATACACTGTTATTGGTAAATCATGCTACGTACGTTACCTTGTAATATACATTTTTATCCTGAGTAAAGCTTAAATACAGCAGTATTTTTGTAATGCTAAGATGTGTTTACCAGCAAGTATAGCTCGTGCATCCATGTTTAATGTGAAAAATATCTCTGACTATACTCATAAGTGTATAAATGGAGCACAGTTCATTTCTGGAGCTGATGATCGGAATGAATGAAAGAGAGGGAGGCCCTGTTCACATGCAAACCAAGCTCCAGGTCACTGAAACCGAACATTTTGGGAAAACTCCTGGCAGGGTGAAGATTTTCAAAAACTCCAGTTTTAGTGTTATTGTGTTGACAGCAAAACTGGAGATTTTGGCACACAACTTCGGAGCATGCGCTGTTATGTCAACCTACTGGAAACTTTTCCAGACTTCTGATTGGACAATATGGGTTTACAATTAAGATTATATTGCCACCTGTTGGTTCAGCGTTCAGCCCCCTTTGTTGCATGTTCCCGGGGGAGAGGGGTTTATATATATATAAATAGAGAGAGAGAGAAATTTCAGGGTTTGTGATGTCACCAACCTGGGAATTAGCTCATTGTAGTCCCTACAAGCCATTTTTGTAGTCATAATTTTAAAAGACATATCTCCTTTTGTATTGAACCATCAGTCTCGTAACTTTCCAGATATTGTTTATACTCAAACAGCAACATTAGACACTAACTAAAGTAAAACAAAAAGTTAAATAATTTAATCAACCACCCAAAACTGTTCATAAAAATAATTATGTATCCAAAAAGTAATGCAAATATACCCTGTGTATGCACTTGTGATGTTCATTTATCACCCCTTCACCCCCCCCTTTCTTTTCTAGTCTTCTCGGCCGGGTTGTCTTTGCCGTGGGGTCCAGCTCTCTGAGGTGCTCACGTGCGCCACTCCGGTGCAACGCTCCGTTCACCAGCCCATTTTTGGGTTCGCAGCGTGGAAGCAGCAGAGCGGCATGCTGAGATACGTCTCCCTGGCCCTCTAGGGGCCCACTTCTTCTCTCCAGGGTCTCTTTCTCCGCCAGCACTTCCTTCTCCAGCTGGGCCCTCTGGGCTGGGGACAGGGAGTCGTAAGAGAGCAGGTACTGGCAGTATGCCTCCTGGAGCTTGGCCAGCCGGTCTTGAGCCGAGCGCGGGATGCCCAGCAGATCGGCGAGACGGCCCCACGTCTTCAGGTCTGTCACCTGTTGCATTCCCCCCATTTCATTGAGGATCTGGAAGAATCTGGCCAGGTCCAGCTCACAGCCACCTAAAAGGAAGCAAAAAAGGATATAAATGAATCACTACGCTGGCTGTTTGCAAATGGCTGCACTTCACTTTTATCTCTAAATGTGTGCGCACACACCACATTAGTCACAGGCTTTCAAATAGCTCACATTAGTGCCAGCAATGTCACTGTTTGAGTGGCACACTGAAACTAAAGAAGGGTTTGAGGTTGGCAAGAAGGCAGCAGCTCTTTCTGGCATCGCCTAGATGATTTTCCTCATACAGTCAACAAGAGACCAGACTGAGCTGTCTATCTGTCTTGGCTCTAGCTGCACTGAGTAATCTCGTCAAAGGAAGCTGCCTTTGCTAGCATGAGCTCGCTAATCTGTCCAAACTGAACAGGTCAGTGACAGAATGACCAATAGATATGCACTTCAAATATAGCTGCAAGATTTACAAGTGAACTGAATATTAAAACAAAAACACACCATTTATTGTCTTATCTAACACATGAATCTATTTTACTTCTGCTAAAGACAACATAGCCTGGATTTAACAGAGAATTAGATGGAATGGGTATGAATATAATTATATAGAGAAAGCTCATTTGAAACTGTAGCTTCTGCAGTCAAGGTAGTAACAAAAAGTATAACTGTATTGCATTTTATAAGGTGGCAGATATTTTACATTTCATTTTAAAATGAACAACAAATAATAAACATTAAGATGAACAGTTTTTAATTCAAATTAAACATGATATTCTATTTAAATTCTATTTTATTCTGAAAAGAGTTAGAGTTTGGGAATGAATAAACCTCTCAATTCGGGTTACAACATTGAACTTAAACAGATAAATTCATACATAATGACACACACAAAAAATAAACAACCAAAAATTTTTTTTACTTTTACATTTTAGAACATGAACCATTAATTAAATATTTCGTTTTAAAGTGGTGCATCCAAATGAACCGATTTGAATGGAATTAATGATTTTCTAAAACTACATGTAAAGAGAGCAGTTCTCGTGCCAAACTGATTTTCTAGAATGAATCTTACTTCCTAGACATTTCCATGATAAATATAAGAGAAGTGTTTAAGAAAAATTATTTCACTACAATGAATCTTAAAGGATTACTTAACCCCCAAAAAATAAAAAATAAATCTGGTAAAACACCTGAAAAAAATCCATGTGACATCAGTGGATCAACTACAGTTTTGCGACGATACGAGAATACCTATGTCTTCTCTACCTACGTGCCCTTTCTTTTAGGCACAAACAGCTTTCACCCAGATGTAAATAAGGCTGATTATGTAAAATACTGTATGTTAAAGCTAGCGTAGACAGTGCGTTGAGATACTCTCTAAGATGGCAGTAGGCGGTAGAACGAGCATTTAATACGAACTGATTCACTAGAATGTATCAGACGTAACCATGCAACAACAACAAATAATAAAAATGGTCAGATCCAAGCTTCCAATACCTGCACACCACTAAAAAGTAGCTAAATTATCAGAACCAATAGCCAAGTGGGCAGTGTGCCAACACGTAATGCTGTTGCGCTTTAGGTGTCCCAAGATCGGATCCCAACTCGCAGACTTATTCTGACCCCCACCGCCCCTCTCTACCCCTTTGTGTCCTGTCAACCAACTATCCTATTAAAAAAAAGGCAAAAAATGCTCAGAACACATTGTTTTCCTGCCCAGCCCTTCTTACCTATGAGTGGAGGCTCTTCCATGTTAATGCCTTGTGTCCGTAAGTGTCTCCTGATGCAGGCCAGTTTCTGTACATTGGGGCCCCAGCGTCTGCCCAGCTTGTGCACATGCTGCACGTATGAGACAAAGCGCATCTCCTCTTTAAGCTTACACTCTGGACGCCAATCCGCCGGTGGAACAACCCGGTACAACCCATACGCCTCTGCTTGCCCCCACACAACCTCCATGTAATTCAGCGGGTCGTGGAAGTCGCACGTGCTGGGATAGAAAACGGGAACATCCGTGACCTCTGCGCTGCGCTGGTCGCGCTCTTTAGGCTCAGCTTGGTTGACGGGTTCAGTCGTATTAGAAGGATCGCCTTGATTTAGAGAATTGCTTGTTTTGGGGGTCTCTGATGTTTTGGGGGAGTTGGCTGGCTTCAAAATGTCTCGTGTTGAGGTAGTGGGGCTGTTCGTGGCCAGAACGGTGGCTTTACAGTGCATCTGTTTGGTGTACATGAGATTCCCCGCCGAGGTCCGTTTGGGCCGTTGCGATCCTGCCAGTTGCGATCTCACCGGCGTCTCCTGAGCTGCTTTACAACTCCGTGTCTCTAAAGGAACCACTTGCACTTTGACCCTCTTGGCCTCGACCTCTGCTCCAGTCAGACTATCCTCGGCTAACTCCAACTGCCTCTTTGACTGTCTCAGTCCATTTCGTCTGGGTGGGAAAGTATCCGTCCCACACAGCCTCCCAGCGGTTGCTGGTGATAGCACCTGTTTTTGCATCTTGGCGTGGCTGGCTAGGGCATTTCCTGAGTTGGAGTGCTGAGGGTGTGTGTGGGTGTGGCGTGTGTGTGTGCTCAGGCTGAGCTTGGCCTCTTTGAGCAGTCTGGCTTTGGTGTAAGTCACGTGGCCCTTGGGGTATTTCACAGCTTTGGTCGGGGGACTACGGGGTTCATTCGTCTTCCTAGAATTGACAGCGGATGCTCCTGATGTTCTGTTCATTTTGGAGGGCTGAGGGATGACAGAAATTACTTTTGTTATTTCATTTATTTACACTGAATATGGGTAGTTGATGTAACAGTGAAGACATTTCTCTCATGCTATTCTTAACTTTAAAAATTAAGATTTTTCACATGTTATTTGTGTCAATTTTTTTATTATTTATTTATTGTTATTTTTTATTATTTTTATTATTATTTATTTTTGCTATGTCACACTATAGGACTCATATACCCATATACAGTAAATGCAACACACAAGCTGCTGGGTGTCAATTTACATTTTATTTATTTATTAGTAAATGTCAGGTTTTCTTTTAATTCATGTTTTCTTATACAGTAAAAAAAAATTATACCATTTCTGAGAAAATATATTTGTAAAAATATTTCTTTTACTTTTTTTAATCATTTAATAATTCATAAACATCACTCATATTTTGGTGAAGCTCACCAGATTATGATTATGATTATGTCTGACTCTGAGCTACAGTAAACACAGTGGTTCTGCAAGTGCTGCAACATGAGTTTGGTGTTTACTTTCTTTTCACCGATGGCATGTGACTTAAAGGCAAGGGCTGAGGGCGTCGTTGAAGAAGAAGCAAACATAACTTCCTCAAATGTAATGCATAACAGCAACCTCTCAGAATGACCATATACCTCCACTAGGGGGCTCCGTGGAGCCGTTCTATCATTCTTTAGGGAGCTCACGCACGTGACCTGGGCCATGTAGTATGATTGTTCCATCTGCATGCGATGGGGGATGGGAGACGATTAATTTGTCTGCTAAACCAAAGTTCTTGACAGAAACCACAACAGATATACAAATGGTCCACCACATGCAGACACAGTTCATGTTCACAAAAATTGGACACAGTCCCGAGTATGTGGTACTTGCACACGCCACTGGATTTGACTGTGTGTGGAGAGAGAGGGGGGTTGGGTGGAGGAGAGATGACATCATGTGTTGCTATAGGCCTGCTGCAGGATAGTAGGGATAGGGTAAAGCTAACCGTATGCTGCACTGCGAGCCCATAGGACGCTCTGGCAGAAGGGGAGGAAATTCTGATGAACACTCACAAATGGGTCCTACATAGTCTCTATTCTGTACTGACTGATTTAGCAGACAGTAAAGGGGAGGCAAATGAAAGTGCATGCACTGGAATATAATTTTCTAATAGGTAATAATGTGTGTAAAAATGGCCCACGATATTTCTTGAAAGCAGAACAATTTTTTGCTTTTCAATAATTCATCATTCACTCATAGTAAAGGTCACTCTGAGAGCAGCTAGGCCTATATTGTGGGGAATAACAGCAACAAATACCAGTAAAAATCTCATTAGTAATAGGTCATGAAATATTCTACTGTACGCTGGCTAAGCAGTTCTTACTAAGAAGCAGGATTGTAGGTTATAAATATTGCCTTCTTAAAATCAGAATCTTTCCTAAATTAATTTTATTTCCAACATTTCTGAATCCATAAGGCTCTATGCTTTTTCTCCACAGCTTTCAACAATTTCACGGACCTTGACATAAAACTTGTTTTCTCAAATATTCAACTTGAAAATTATTTTCTCTTGTATTTCTCGGTGTGGAGGTAACTAAAGCCAGCAATATATACCCTGCTGCAAATCCAATTTCACGTTCATCAGGAACTTAACTAAGCTGAGATAGACAGCATATGTCTCTCAGGGACAGACCGCTTCACATCAGTGTCATACACTTAGGAAAGCAACCACGATTTTATCGTTGTGAAATAATACTATAGTGATTTGGATTTCTGAACATGTGGTCAGTTTCCCTTCAAGCTAGCTCGAGGGAGTGGGATAACCGATTGATGTGTGACAGATGCTAATTAAATGCTCTGCAGAGAAATGATGAGCATTACTAATTTTTCTCATGCAAAAATTAAATAAAGATTTACACAACACAAAACGAAAACCAATACGGCACAAAACAAAACATATAAATACAGCCATACCTGTTGTTTCTGTTCTTGTACAGCCCTGTTGGGTCGTAGGTTGTGTGTAGTGGAGGTCCTAGCTGATCCTACAGAGTTCTTCTCCTTCCCAAGGACCTTCTTCTCTCTCCCTCTGGCCCTTAGACTACTCTTGTGTTTCTCAGCAGCTCGTGTTTGTCCATTAAATACTGGTAGAAGGGAGATCATACAACAGATGTCTTTTAGCACATTTTGTTATTGAATACAGGCATTTCTAAAATGAAAAGAAAATGCATTTATTTAGATGCTTTATTTGTCTATATCTAGGACACACCTATATTAGGTGCCTAATGGTTGTAAGCACTGAATTTGACTGATCTAACCAGATGGTTTTGCGCCAATGTGACCTAAACCAGATGATTCAGCACTGTAGTGGAAAAAGACCCAAGAATCTTTCTGCTGAATAGTCCTGCTGTACCTGACTGCTCTGCTTTCCATTTTCTGTGAACTTGACTTGTAAATTGCTCTTATAAAAGAAGACTGCCAAGCAGCTAACAGAGTCTGCATAGAGGCCTTGTCTAACACACTAGAATTTATGGGATTTTAAAGCTCAAATACTGTAACAGCAAAGCTGCTTACAGCTCTCAAACTAACATCAATAAATCACAGAAACCCTGTAACACGAATGACTGAACGCCACTAAAAGTGCTCACTTTAGCTGTGTTAAAGACTAATCTCCTGCTTTTCGACTGTAGGAAAAACTTAATATTGCATGACAATCTACTGTAACAGATTTTCATTCTTCCTGAGAGCCACCCACAGTGCACTTGGACAAAAGATAGTAAGTTTTCAAAGTTTTGCGCCTCCATTAACTAAACAGATGGTAAACTGAACAGGGAGTCCAATGTTAGCAGTAAAACACTTAACAAGTATTGAAAGGCTCTTTGGGTCACTTTAGTAAATGAAAGCTACAAGAGGGACCAACTAATCATTTAAACTATTTGGAACTCGGCCAACGGCGCAAATAAAAGTGTCATATTTAGCGTGTCGTCTAGTACAGTATGTAAAGAGGAGTGGCTCTGGTTTCATTATAAAGTATGGATGCTCAACATGACTCCTATTTTCATTAGGTAGCACACAGAGTGTCCTTTCAGCACGATATCCCACATACAGACACAACACACTGTGCAGAGTTCCACTGAAAAATCTTGGTCCGTGTTCAAGGATCTAATGTGCGTGGGGCACATTGGAGAGGAATGAACTAAATTTAAAAACCCTGAAAGCTGTTCCCAGTTTTAGACACGAATACTGTTTATCCTCAAGGTCCAATCTGACTTCGAAACCCTAGCGAGGTGGTGGGTGAATGGTTGTAGTTTGTCCAGAGCCCCTCTGACATGTGTTCAGTATGTGGAGCAGTATTAGGTTACTGAGGTGTCAGATTACTCTACAGATTTTTGCTAAGTGGGCATTAGGGTCCTTTTCTCTCCAGGGACATGGAGAGAAATGGGGAGAGCACTCAAAAGACGATTTTCATCATTTTATTATATGGCTAAAATTAGCTTGGCCTGTTTTGATCTGTTAGCTATAAATATTCCAGAAATCAAAAGAGAAAACGCACTCGGTGACCAGTGCAATCATTAATAATAAGCAAAGACAATGAACATTTATCAGAAATAGTCAAACATTATGAATAGCATAGTAATTTATAGCATATGTGATTTTTTTTTTTTTTATATTACAACAGTCATATCTATACTACATATTAAATATTTATTTTAAAATAATTAAATAAATAACATTATTTTTTTATTTATTAATGCTGTATTTATTTGATAAAAATCCAGTAAAAATGGTGAAATATTACAAATTAAAATAAACAAATGTGTTATTTTTAAATTATTTAATTTATTCATATTGCAAAACTGAATTTTTAGCTGCAATTATTCTTCAAGGACATGATAAGGGCTGGGTATCGTTCAAACATTTTCGATACCGATACCGATACGGTTCCTGAACGATACCTTTTTCGATACCAATTTTATGAAATCAGATTTTATATTAAAGTTTAATACACTGAAGAAATACTGTTTTAATAATTTTTGTAGAAGCCTATTACGTACATTCTACTGAACAATAGTAATATATTTCTGCTGCCATGTCCAAACCGAACTTTTATTTTGACAGCTTGCCTTCCTTACACCTTTATAGTTCTGTGTCTACATAATATGACAATAGATCTACTCAAATGCTCTTGAAGAAACTCTCGAAGCAGTTCTGAAGATGTTATTCATGTAGCCTACGGTATTTATGTCCTCATACTTAATGTAGAGACAGAACTGACTTGCAGTCATGTAAATAATATAAATAACAAGGCTATTTTACACACTTCTTGTCAAACACACTGGCTAGTGCTGCAGTCTTATTGGCTCAATAACGTTGATGAGATTAACCCCTTTAGGTATCAAAATTGGGTACCGAACGACGAGATGAGGCAATTCAGTCGGTACCTAAAAAGTATTGAACTTGATACCCAGCCTTTTACATGATCCTTCATAAATCACTCTAATATCCTGATGTAATATGTTTTTTCATTTTCAATGTTGAACAGTTGTGCTTTTAATATTTTTGTCAAGTCAAGTCACTTTTATTTATATAGCGCTTTTAACAATACAGATTGTAGCAAAGCACTGAACATTACCAAGTAGGAAAATAGAGTGATGTTAATGCATAATGACGAGCTAAAACTTTATTTATCAAAGGCAGAGACGGTCTCTGTAGTCAAGAAGACGATAATCACTAGAAATCAGGTGTCCCCAACTAAGCAAGCCAGAGGCGTGTTCCCGGTTCCGGCTGATCTAATTAATGCAGCCTAACAATCCTTTAACGGATTTGATTAATAAATGTGTGTTATGTGTGAGCCAGAGTAAAGAGATTTGTCTTTAATCTAGATTTAAACTAACAGAGTGTGCCCGCCTCCCTAACAGTATTAGGTAGATTGTTTCAAAGTTTGGGTGCTAAATAGGAAAAAGATCTGATTGTGATATTTTAGGTATTATCAAATGGCCAGAGTTTTGAGAACGCAGCAGACAATAACTAGGACTATAATGTGATAAGAGCTCGCTCAAGTACTGAGGAGCTAAGCCATTCAGGGCTTTATAAGTAATTAACAAGA
>JAUMHG010000017.1:1327684-1342596 GCA_032359395.1 Enteromius anoplus | reverse complement strand
CCGTTTTTCAGTCGTCTTTTGCAAACACTTGATTTATATAAGAAGTAGGAAACGATGGTGTTTGAGACTCACAGTGTTTTATGTACATGTACTGAACTGTTAATATTCAACCATGCCAAAGTAAATTCAGTTTTTCATTCTATGGCACCTTTAACTGAAAAAAGCGGAAGTTAAAGTACTAAAACGGCAAACTTAATGCTAAATCAAAAAAGTTAAAAAAATAAATAAATAAATGGCAAAAGGTAATCCTTTGAAAAGTACAAATCTAAAATTTAAACTAATTCAAAATATGAATACATATTATAAAGTATGTGAATAGCATTAAAAAGCATTGTTAACAACATATTTGTAATAACATTCTGTAATTAATAACTTACCCTCATACATTTATTGTGGTTCCCCACATGAACATGCAGCAGAGACTGACACAGAACAGAAAGATTTTTTCTTTGCCACAGAAAGTATTCTTGTATCTTCCAAAATGATCATACATGGACTATTTTAACAATGTACTACCTTCCTGGGCCTTGAACGTGTCTGTTGCGCTGCTGTCTACAGAAGGTAAGGGAGCTTATCATATGATTTCATCAAAAATATCCTAATTTGTGTTTCAAATATAAACAAAGGTCATATGGATTTGGAAAAATCCATGTACAGATTGGTTCAAATTTTTTCAAATCAAAGTGATCATCCTTATCCCCTTGTTATTGGGGACTTTGAAGTGAGCACACAACGTGCACGCCATTATTTAGTCGTTTGGACTGCACTTGTCTCATGATTTTCAGCTGGGATGTTCCCACGACAACCCAGTTTAAAGCATCATGTACTGTAATGATGATCAGCAGGGATGGGATGCATCGACTTAAAAAAGAGTGCATCTAATAAAAGTTGGCAATTGTATCATGATGCATTGTTTTGATTTGATTAAAAAAAATTATTTATATATAATTACTAGTGAATGCACTGTAATTTTATCATTTATAAAGAAAAACATTTTTATCTATGACCAATATTTTGTATGTAGATTGATTTCTGACAGTTAGCCAGTACTGGACCAGATTAGTTTCTCAGATTAAGTTTACACAGTGACCGAGCATGATCCATGTTTATGGAAGCAAATCATTCACAATGAGTCAGACTAACTTAAATAAGCCTGGTTTGTTTGACAAACTTGTTTTATGAAACAGACATTGAGGCGTCTAAACTCGTCACATTTTGACTCTTGATCAAGACCCTATCGCCGTGCTTTTTGAAGCTAAAGGCACCCCTTTTAGTCACTTTTCGAAGGGTCTTCCATTTTTTTAAATAGGAAACTCTTAGGGCTGATATGCCAACGTGATCATTTTTTTATTTTATTATCATAATTTAAAGATATATTGAGTAAAAACAACGGCATTATTGCATATATGTAGGGGTGTGATTTTTCAATGAAAATAGTCAAAACTGTTTTATTTTAATTATATTATTTACAAATTGATGAGCACCTAACCTTACCCCTGCCCCTAAACCTACCATCTGTCAATAAAACACGAGATATAGCAGGCAGTGACCGATTGCATCATGCTACGGGAGAGGAGTATGTTTTCTGTTTTCTGAGACACGAGCGCGTTAATGGAGCGGGATCCTTTTTAGTGTTTTACTCTCTTCTTCACATAAAGACTTTGTATGGCTTCAGAAGACTTGGAATGTGAAACGACTTGTTTGTAATGTATTAATAATGCTTGTTAATGATTAGTTTGTTCAATAAATACATGTGACTGCATTTACCCGTGTGTATTTATATTGTTCAGAGGTGGGTAGGTTTAGGGTAGGGGTAGGGGTGGGGTTTGGTGCTCCAATAGAAGTAAAAAATGATATAGTAAATATATATATGCACACAAACCATTACATTAAGCCAAACAACTGAAAACAACAGAGGACCCTTCACATCAAAAAGTAAATAAAAGGGGGTAACTTGAGCTTCAAAAAGCGACGTAAAAGGGTTCTGACCAAGCTTCAAAACGTGACGAGTTGGAGTGAGACTGTGTTGATTCAAAAGACACTTAATTTATTTGATGTGCGATTATATTTTTTCCATTGCATCAAACTGCATTGTGTTGAATGAATTAAATTTATAAAGGTGGATCGCACTGCATTGTATTAGGGTAAAACGTATCGTATAGCTGCATATTTATCTTTAATGTATCATATCGCATCAGCCTCGATTATGAGATGCACATCCCTAATGCACACATACAGTACATGATCTGGGTAAAAAACAGGTGCAAATATTCTCATAGATAAAAAAACATGACCAGCAGCAGTGACCAGCATGACCAGCACCAATGCAGGACTGTGAACTTCAGAACTTCATCAGAGGCTGAAAATCATCGCAAAGGCAATTAATCGCCCGTCGGTAAGCATGTCATGCTAAACTATCCGAGACTGTCAATTTTTCCCTATGGCAAATCTTTTATGATCCCTGAAATTTTTGCTGCAGAACAAAACCGTGGCACAAAATCAACCGGCTTAAGACGACCCAGGAAAAATCAAGAGAACAGCAGGTAACTTCAATCAACTCAAATTACCACTGAGGCAGGCCCAAAATACCCCACACTGCCAGATACAGACACATAGGCTAAATAAGTGGGGAAATCTGCCCGCGGTGCTTTTGAAAGCTGCTTGGAATTCCCTCTGTTTAAAATAAAACCTTTATACGCACACTTTCTCTCTTGCACAACCTCCCATCTGTGTAGCCAGTAGCAAAAACAGCAGGAAAGCCCTGCAGTTTCTACCAAGATACAACTCTCACACAGTGAACCTGAGAGAAGGGATGTGCTGTCACAGTGCTTTCGCAATGTTCTGGAAACATTCCTTTGTCGTTCCATTTGTCAGCAACACCCATACTGTCAGTTAAAAGCCCTACCTGTGCATTGGCGCCTTAAAGTCAGAGCAGAGGAGCTGTACTGCGTGGTTAATACTATGGTAACCCCTCAGCTCTAAGTACAATACTGTCACTGACACCTCGTTCCTTCTCCAGAACCCTGAAGTGATCTCCTCTACATTAGCATTCTGCTTACGCTTCGCTAACCTATGATTTTTCTTCAACATTCAGCTCAACATTTTACTGCTTGCTTTTAATATTTGGCTCTGTAACAAATTTTGTGGGTTTTTATTTTTTGTCAACATCAAGATTTTAGGGGATAAAGTAGTAAAGGGACTACTTATGTGACATCTCAGTACTTTGGTGCTTGAGCACTCGTGGCTCGGATTTAGTGTTGTATTTCTGGAGTCCAGTGCTTCAGGTTCACACAGGATGTGAGACAGTGTGCCACAGAATGATACAGTTTTGCAAACTCCTGTAAACATCACACTGCTGTACAATTAAAGAACTATGTTATTTTTATACAATACAGCAGTGCAATAATGATTTTGTGCAAACTGTAAACAATAAATACAAAATAAAAGCAGCTGTAATAATGACACATCCACACAATAGAGGTATATTTTTGGTACTAATTAGTAGTGTACTGTGAGTCACAAAACAAATGTAAATGACATCCCAATATTTTAGAAAATTAATTGTTTTATACATTTTAAAATGTCATTAATGTTCAGTCTGCATGCGTTTTTAATTAATGTCAAATTAATTTAATAAAACGTTAAATTTTTATTTGTATTTGTAAAGGTTACAGTACCATTTAAATTTGCTGAATGTTTCTAATAAGCAGTTTAATGGCAGGTTTCCTTGCTACAATTTAGCCAAATCGCATAATGTCATTGGGGCATGTTGTCACATTATATTTATTGTATAATTGTCCTGCTCAGCAACAGTGAAAATGTTGTTGTTGTCCAGAGGGATAGTGGGTTTAAAAACTAACCCTGTCCTGACAATAATCAACTGAAGTGAATCATACGGCAACCTAAGTGTTCATTATATACACAAATAAAAGTGTAGAAGTACAGTGTACAAGCATACAGTAGAACTAGGTTTAACACGTCAACCTCAAAATACACTGCAATTTTATATAGTTATCCAAAACACTTCCAGTGGCTAACCAATGCAACTTGTTGTAAAATTCCTCATTAAACATTTATCCTTTTAAATAGCCGTCTACCAGATCTTGTGTTGTGTCACTTACCTAATACATGAACTCAAATGCAACCGCATGTTAAGTCTCCAAGGGCCAAACAGCCTCAAAAAGCTCATCACAAAAACCACTCAAGCAAAACGTTTCTAGAATCAGTCCAACCTTGAATTAAAGATAATTATAAAATTGGCTTCAAGTAATACTGGTGATTCACCAAATTCTTTCATGGGTCTTAGCTAAAGCTGTACAGCCATGAATCATTTTTAATATGGCTCTACAGGAGCCAAGCAGTTCACAAACTTTAGTCAAGGATGAAGCTCGTTGGCACTCAGGAAGAAATGCACTCACATTAACACGTACACCTGAGTTCAAACTCTACCTTAGAGGCACTTTCAACCGTACGGGCAAAGTGGATTTTGACTGAACCGAAAATAAAAATGGGTTCCATTGAGAGATTCACAGGACTTGAAAGGATAGTCCACCCAAAATCTGTCCTCATTCACTTGCCCTCGTTTCAAAACCTGTAGACTTCTGTAGAAGAAAAGAAGACATTTTGAAAAATATCTTTAATATTTTTAATGAATGTCAGTTGAGTCCAGTGTTTTTTTTTTTGTTTTGGATCCCATAGTCTTTCATTGTCTTTGCGAAAACAGTAGAAACATTCTTTAAAATATCATCTGTTTATTCCACGCAAGAAAAAAGTCCAGCAGGTTTGGAACAACATGACCGTCTATATTTTTAGATGAACCATTCCTTTACAACGTCTGATAATTTATCAATATACCATCTTAAATTGCTACCTCTGTAAAATCGGGAATGAAGTAGGAACAGTCATTCCAGTCTCATTCCTCTCTGTCTCTCTCCTCATAAACATCCCTGATCAACACCTACTCACATAATGTTTTTTTCTCCTTTAAAACCATGTTGATACACAAAAACACACACATACATACACACACAGACAATCTCTGTCCAGGAAAGAGCGCTGAAGTCTGACTCACACACAGGAAGAGAGTCTCATCACCACGGAAACACTTCCATAACGCCGAGCGTACATGAGAAACTTCTCAATCCAGCGAATGAATGAAACAGAGTCTGCACCTTTACACAACCACACAAGTATCGGCCTGAAACGGAAAGCAAAATGAGTGCCGACGCTGTATATCTGTGAGTTTGTCCGACAGCAGCAGCTTAAAACAGCCTGAAGCAGACAAATAATTCACAGACTCACAGACAGAGGGGGCAAGGGAAGGTCGAATGAAGCTAAAACGAGCACAGAGAGAGAGAACAAGCAACACAACAAATACTGAAGGGGGAAGAGTGAGGAAAACATAGGAGATATAAACAACAACATGGAGTGAGAGAAAGAACGCAATAAACTGATTCTAACAGAGAGGAATGGGCATAATTTGATAGAGGGGGGAGTGTCAGACAGAGAAAGAGTGATGGCACAAATTACAAAGTGTGAGGAATACATAGAGATGAAGTGAAAACAAGGGAGAACATCCTGTTTGCATGTGTGAGCTTGTAATATTCTGATGAATAAATGTGTGAACTGATTTCCCCCTATAAAGAATCACACATATGGGGTATTCCCAAAGAAAAATCAACAAGCCAATATATATATATATATATATTAGTGCCGGGACTTTAACGCATTAATTTAGATTAATTAATGGCACAAAATAACGCGTTACATTTTTTTTACGCATTTTAATCACACTAATTTTTGCACCACGGAACGTTTCTCACTGGATGAGTTTCGGTGGACCGATTATACTGGAGCACCAACAAGCGTTTCTAATGTTCTGAATGTACTTGCAAGTAGGGATGGACCAATCCAGATCGGCCGATATGTTTGCGCGTTTTGTCAGTAAAGCCGGTCCTGTAATCAGCGGTAAATGCCATCAGGTGCGTGATTTCACATTGAGCCGTATATACTGTACTACACACAGCCGTTGTTCAGTGACGAGCTGACAATGAACATTGTTTTGCGCAGCTCGTCAGTGAACAACGTCTGTGTGTAGTATATACGGCTCAAAGTTAAGTTTTCATGTTTCCATATTTTTTGTTTATAGTTGGAATATCTGTGTCAGTACTGCCATCCTAAAAGAGGGGGTGTGAATCTTGGTTTCACAATTCAATTCAATTAACTCAATATCAATTTCGTATAAAAGTATTCAAAATGAAAGTGCAATGAAATTTTCAGAATCGATTCAGAATCGTTGAAGAGAGAAATCTTACTAACCCCAAACTTTTAAACAGTAGTGTCTATTTTGGGATTTGATTAAATTGACCTATAGCTGTACGCCGCTATTATCATCCATCCCTCATTTTTGGCCTCTAGAAAATGACTTTTTTCATGTGTAGATGCTTATCTTATTCCTGTGGTGCAGACAGATAGCAGCCGAAGTGAAACGAGGCAAAGTAAAAGCACAGGATACCGCTCTGAAAATGTTTCCCACTTTGTCACTGCTCATCTTCAATGATAGGAGCCAGGAGAACAGGTAGTGGCCATAATCCCATACAACCGCCCCTAATATGAGTCACTGGACTGTGAACTGTCTCTGCACTCATCCCCGAGAACGCTGCTGTCCTCAGATGTCCATGTTCCATGATTTAACACTGCTCAAAGCAAAAATTTTAATTATTAAATAACTCATTTGACTGTATAATGCAGTTGCATTTTGTGATTGCTAAAGGGAGAGAACCACTCTAGTAATAGTTGACCCAGGGACTGTACATTAATAAAGAAAACAACAAATGTTTGAGATCATGTTGACATTTTAAAGGGGACATATCAATCTGAATTTTTGTCTGATGTCTAAGTGTTATAATCAGGTCCGAGAGCATTTACGGACCAACCCAGAAAACATGAAAGAGAACAACCCGAGTTAACTGCATTCATTCACAGTGAACGGAGCCCTTCAAAGGCACAGAAAATACTGGATCACAAGCTGATCGCCTCAACAGTGTGTGCAATTTTTTAGGAGATAATTTCAGAACATTTTGGCAATATCAAGTTTAGGGGTGGGAATCTTCAGGCACTTCATGATCCGATTTCATTACGATTCTTGGTCTACATATTTTCCCCAATTAATTCTTCTGCTCTTAAACTTTACATCTTAACCAAAATTGGAGTTTCTGTGCTATTTGTTTCTAGTTGGAATATCTGTGTCTCCCATCTTAAAAGTAGGGGTGTCAATCTTGGTTTTACAATTCAATTCAATTACAATTATCATTACCAACTAAATATCATGATGCTTCACGTTCTCAGTTTTTAATATTACTGCACTTGGTCACAATTTCATATAAATTTTCATTCAAATGTATTTTTCCCAACATTTACTTATTTTTTTATTATGTAAGCAGGCTACTTTAGTGTTCTTTAAGTATCCAAATGTTTACAGACAATAGTTTTTTTCCCCCTCAGCATTATTGCCATTGATTATTACCGATGAGATCTTTAACAGACTGCATGCAGACTAATGCACAGATCTATTTCCATATATTGGATGTTTTGTCCTGCTCTGAAAACATAACTGAGTGTGTGTACATCAATTTCGTATAAAAATAAAAATTGAAAATGGAAGTGCAATGAACCAAACTGCGATCGAGTTACGAGAAAAACAAACAAAGTCTGTCAGTGTGCGAGTTTCCTGCATCTAATAGCACTGCATTCCAAATATCTAAAGTACGTCTCTCACACATAGACTGTAAAAGTGCAAAGTCTATTAAATGAAGCCCACCGCGTCACATCCGAGAATCACTTTTTTTCTCCCACTCCTAATCACAATATTGATGATATTCTTACATACGCAATATCTTTTTCGACTGTTTTTGCAACTCGTGTGTTTTTAATATAAATGTGTATTTTACAGTTTAAGCGCATTAAGACAAGAATCATCTCGGTTACGTAGCGAGAGAACGGAATCCCAATTGCATCAGTCACAGCTGACATAATGTCAAACTTGACTGACTGACTGACTGACAAGGACTGATAGGGTACTCAGTTTAGTACTCACATGCCATGTGACAGCTGTTTTCTGTGCTTCAGATGTGTTTAAAATGCATGATTAAAGTATCATCTCTTTGGATAATCAAAACCAAACAGATGGTTTATTCAGTATCTGAGATATGAGCTGTAAATTCTAATCCCTATTCTTGAAAAGGTATATATTCTATAATATCCTTATTATCAATAATAATAATAATAATAAATAAATAAAATACAAATAAATATTCCTTTAAAAAAAAGTCTTACGGACCCCATACTTTAATGGTACAGCATATAAAACAAGTAAAAGTGATTAATGTGAAATAAAAAAAATAACAAGCCCTCACCATGATAAATATACTACAAATGTGTGCATGTGTGTTTACGTCAGTACTGGAAATGCAGCGGATTATTCATGTATTCATTGATAAAAGGGCAGACAAGCTTCTTTCTCGAGTAACTGTCAAGCAGCCACAAAATGACTCACTCTCAGGAACAAACCAGCCCCAAAAATATCAGAAATACTAAACGTCTCAAAGTTTGCGTGTGTGTATCAAGTAAAGACAGAGAGCTTAAAAGGAGTTGAAAGTGCCATTGTGTGTGTTTGGCTACTGAGGCTGCTGTGAGCGACTTTCCACTGCTAACCTTCCTATTAGCATAATGCTAATGAGTGGTTGAGTTCAGCTCCCCTTGCTGAGGGCAACAGCCTAAAACAACATTACTCATCTGTTCTGCATGCCACACTAAAGGGGGGAGGATGCAAACAAAAAAAAACAAAAAAAAACATACATTTTGAATGTGATTTTTCCTCCTGTTTTTCCGCACTTTGACACCATCACAGTAGCACAAGCAGACTGATGTGATAGACAGAGGCAAGCGTGTTTTGTTTATGTGCTGATGTGTGAATAACTATTAGAAACAGTCCTACTGAAATCCTACTATTTCAATTAAATTGGAGTTACCATGGTAAAGTGATGGATCAGATGATAATAGCATTTGTATATACCACTGTATTTTAACAATAGACACAAATGTGAGATGATTTTTTTGTGTTTACCTGCACCTCTCGAGCATGGTAAGCGATGATTAGTCCGAGAAGAATGACGGTGGAAAGGCTGATAAGACACTTCAACGCCAGTGAATACATGGAGCTCTGTAAAACATATGCAAATATTGTTATGATCAAAGTCACCATTATTATTTTACAGAGAAATATTTATTTTCAGGTGTTAACCCTTAATGTTCCCAAAGAAAATAAAGAGGTAGTTCAGTTAAAAATGAGCAAATCTGAAAAGGTTTCACTGAATGGGGACTGAGGTTTTCAAGCGTCAGAAGGATGCAAAAGCATCCGACACATCATAAAAAATGGTCCATATGACTTCCCAAGTCGTACGATAGATCGTCTGTGTGATGAACAGATGGACGTTTTTAATCGTGTGATAAAATGTCCTGCAATGAGATTAGATCAGAGACTGTCAGATGTTACTTTTTTCATGAATAACAACTGGAATTTCACACAAAACTATCATACGGCATCAGAAGATCAGTAAGAAAGTCAGCCAGATTATTTCAAGAAATCAACACTTATTTAGCAAGGATGTATTCAGTTGATCAAACGTGGCAATAAAGACATTGGTTATGTTACAAAAAAGAAAAATGCTTTTCTTTTGAACTTTCTATTTATCAAATAGTGTTAAAAAAAAGGCATCATGGTTTGCCATCACTGGAATATATTGCGTATAAAATACGCTAAAACAGAAAACAGCAATAGAACCTGTAGTCTTATTTCACCGTATTACTGTTTTACTGTATTTTTGACCAATAAATGCAGCCTTGGTGAGAATAATTTATGAGCCTTTTTCCAAGCTTTCAAAGCTTGGCAGCCCCACTCCTCATTCACTATCATTATTTGATTAAAAAATGTGATATTGTTAAAAAATTACCCTTTTGTGTTCTACATAAGACAAACAATCCTCCGACATGAGGAGGTGTAAATGATGACAGAATTTTCATTTTTTAGGTCAACTATCTCTTTAAATAAGAAATAAACTGCACAATCACAGCATGTGCATCTGTGCCACACAGTCTGCCAAGACATTTTTAGTGTCTTCTTATAATCTATGGATTACATGCACATCACTTCCAATCACACCATACACACACAATGCCATGGTTACTCAAACGTACGGCGTCTGCCTGTGTGTGATTGCAGGGATCTCAACTTGACACCTAGAAACCTGCTCCACACATCACAGCTTTCATTTAACACACACAGCTTGCTTAAACTCTCCCCTGACTGAAAAGCAAAAGTTTTAAATTGTTTCCAGCCTCGATGATGTCCAGCTGAACCACACACGTTATTCGATTGGCCACCCGTGGGTCTAATTTAAGGCTCCGTACTGGAAGCATTATTCTACACGGACAGACAGTGGTGTCTGGGGGACCCACGGCTCCTCAAACAGTCTCTCACTCTCACACTGACACACACCCACACACACACACATATATAAATACACAGGGAGCACACACACACTGTACCCATCCAGGGGCTAACAGCTTATCAATACAGCAACTGCTGTGTTTCAATCTCTGTCAGGCTTCCAAACGAGTCTTAGAGATGATTTTCTCTAATGGGTGGAAAGATTGATTGGTCCTATAAGCTCAACGTGATTTATCCGGACAGGATATGTTCCTTCATCAACCTCACTGTTGGTTCTGGAACAACATCAGGGGTTCTGGCCATGTTGGTTATTGTTATTGTTAAAGCTATGAATGTCCGGAAACTAACTTTAATGCACAAAAAATATTACAAATATGCACAGACAATAATGCAAACGCACAGCTGAACTTGAACTAAGGTACAAGCTAGTCAGAATGCATAACTCACATCCTGAATAAGCCGTTTCTGAAACAACAAACCACACATAGTGAAGCATCCACAATAATTTCAGACATAAAGAGAATCAAAGCATGAAGAATTCACAAAACTAACTTAGGGTTAGGTTAGGTATTAATACCTGCAGGTAAAATGTTTTTTGCAGTAAAATGATAATGACATCCATTCCTTGAGACACAATTTCAAAATACACATAAAAACAGAATATAACACAATTAAATAACTAACATGATTCAAGTGTTCAAGACTAGCCTGGCTTCTGCGACTTTAAAGCTCATATGAGCTTAGTCTGGCCAAGCTACCGTACTGCGGGCTTAACCTGCGTCCATCAGATGCCTCAGTATACTACTGGACGAATCTACAACCAATCAGACCACTTCTTCCTATGACGTATGCATAGCGAAAACCTGAAGCCACTGTAACCAATTGTAGCTAGCTTCATTAAAGCAGTAGGAAAATGTCTTTACATACTTTAATTACTTCTGCTCCATTTTCAAAGAAAACCTCTCATGAAAATTTCTCAAAACAGCTGCAACAGCAGTCGAACGATTATTGCTGCATGTTTGAACCCCGCACAACTGCTGCTTCATCGCGTTACACCCGCCTCAGTCGTGGGAGCTCGTTTCTCATTGGTTCCCACTTTTTTGGGAATCTGAAATGCTCTAAAACGGCAGCTTGGCCAGACTGACTTTGCTCGCGAAATAGAATGTAGCGTCACCGGAAGTATGCGCTAGGACAGTATACGTTTGGTTATCAAAAAGCTTCTATAAAGGGTAATTGTGTTGAGTTAATTTTTAACAATTCAGAAAATGCTGCATGACTACTTTTTCCCTTTTTTTCTCCCAGGATCACTCTCAATACTCTGACTCTGAATGTAAAGAGTGACAAGGTCTACACCAGACATGGAGTGCCAATCTCAGTAACAGGCATTGCCCAGGTCAGAGAAAGACGCTCATTTACGCTCATCTGTAGCACACAGCATCTGTTGTACAGTCTGTAAGTGCTGCTGCTCATGTGTTGTGCAGGTGAAGATCCAAGGTCAGAATAAAGAAATGCTGGCCACCGCCTGTCAGATGTTCATGGGGAAGTCTGAAAGTGAGATTGCTAATATTGCCCTGGAGACTCTTGAAGGACACCAGAGAGCAATTATCGCCCACCTGACTGTGGAGGTACTGCCACATGATGTTTGTGTTCAAGCTTTTATTAGAGGACTTCAAAAAAGACTGGAGGGTTTTAGTGCTGAAATAAACAAGCAATCTTTGCTGACTGAAACATGTGATGCGCTGTTAGCTGATTGTTTGTTAATTAGTGTGCAATCCTTCTCTCTGTAGGAGATCTATCAGGACCGTAAGAAGTTCTCCGAGCAGGTCTTTAAGGTGGCTTCCTCTGACCTGGTCAACATGGGGATCGGTGTGGTCAGCTACACGCTCAAAGATGTGCATGATGATCAGGTGACTACTTATGCACCATGATTCTTGTTGGATTTTTAATGGTTACCTAGAATGCATTCATTTCACAACAGAATAATACGACTGTAGTATTGTGAAGTATTTGAACAATTTAAAAGAACTGTTTAAGTACACTTTAAAAAGTAATTTATTTTTGTGAAGGCATTGAAGCTCCATTTCATTAACTCATAGTCAGTTTGAAATCACAGCCTTTATCTGAAATAGGTATTTTGTAACGTTATAAGCATTATTAATGTCACTTTTTAAAAGTGACCTCTCTAAATAAAAATATTAATTACATTAAAAAAGAAAAAGATATTCATGACTCAGACTTTTTAAAAGGCAACATATCCACCTTTTTCTTCAACGCGGCAGTTAGCCTATGGGTGAGACTTCCTGTTCATGAGCTGCAATAGGGAAATAACGAGAAGAATAACAATGTGCAGTAAACAGTAAAACTGTGTTCATAATTAAGACAATACATTACAATTATATTGTAAGAAACACCAATTTACAATATTAATCTGCAAAACGAACAGTTTTGTACAGCTAAAAATAACTGCACACAAATTTGACCAAAAGAAAGAAAAAGGTATAATATATATATATATATATATATAATTAATTATAATAATAATAATAATGTAAATCACTCACCCCAAACTCACCTGGACTTCCTTACAGAATTATCTAAGCTCGCTGGGTAAAGCTCGGACTGCTCAGGTGCAAAGAGACGCCCGTATCGGTGAAGCTCAGTTCAAGAGGGATTCTGTCATGAAGGTGAAAATTTGACATATTTCTGCCATGTATGAACATTGATGTGATGCATAACCCTGTATATGTGTGTGTTTGTGTATGTAGGAGGCTCACGCCATGCAGGAGAAGATCTCTGCTCAGTATAAGAATGAGATTGAGATGGCTAAAGCCCAGAGAGACTTTGAGCTGAAGAAAGCCGCCTATGATGTTGAGGTCAACACCAAGAAGGCGGAGTCTGAAATGGCCTATCAGCTTCAGGTAGAAAATTATATTGATCATATATACTTTTAGATGGTAATATGAGGGTTGCCAGTTTACTGCAAACGTGTCTCGCTGGTTAATATTTCTAGGAACAAGTCACATCTACTGACATATTTACTCACGGCATTAGGTGGCCAAGACGAAGCAGCGTATTGAGGAGGAGAAGATGCAGGTTCAGGTCGTGGAGCGTACGCAGCAGATCACTCTACAAGAGCAGGAGATCACCCGTAAGGAGAAGGAGCTGGAGGCCAAAGTCTGGAAACCAGCCGAGGCAGAGAGATTCCGCATTGAGAAGATCGCTGAGGCAGAAAAGTGAGAACTGAAGAGCTAAGGGTCCAAACGTTTTGCTCTTTTGTTTAATTTAACACACATTCGTGCTTTTAGTGGAAGCAAATCTGAAGGATAGAACTTCTCTAAAAGCCATTTATTTTTCTCTCATCTAACAGGCAGAAGCTGATAATGGAGGCAGAAGCTGAAGCAGAGTCCATCAGAGTGAGTTCACGGATCTCTCCACACACACACACACAATTAGCATTATTCACGATTCACACTTAGCATACATTTTTTTCTGTCTTCTTTTAGATGAAGGGAGAAGCAGAGGCCTTTGCAATTGAGGCAAAGGGTCGGGCTGATGCCGAGCAGATGGCCAAAAAAGCAGAAGCTTTTAGGCAGTACAAAGAGGGAGCCATGGTGGACATGCTGCTGGAGAAACTTCCACTGGTTAGTGCGTCTGAACTTTTAAATCTCAATAAATAAGTTGAAACATAAGAGCGCTCAGTCATGGCCTCCTCTCCTCTAGATGGCAGAAGAGATCAGCAAGCCTCTCTGCGCAGCCCAGAAGATCACCATGGTGTCCAGCGGTGGCTCAGAAGTGGGTGCAGCGAAGCTGACAGGAGAAGTTCTGGAAATCATGAGTCGCCTGCCGAGCACAGTGGAGAAACTGACTGGAATCAACATCTCACAGGTGACCGCGCTCATGTCAGCGATTTAATGACTCTAGTGCTGGTATCAGGCTGTAGATCACATGAGCCGCAACGTCTGCATTCCCATGGGTAGTTTCCACAGTTTGTTTTTGCTGCATCATCATTTGTCTCTTTCACAAGTCACTGTCATCAAAATAAAACTAGGAAAAATACTTCCTGTTAACAAACCAATAACTGACTTTTGCCTCAATAAACTACTCAATTATAGATATGACTAGTGAGTATATAATATAAAATAATCAAGGCATCTTTTTCAAGCTATAATATATACAAGAGTAAATGATACTTAATTATTTGAATAAATACATGCTAATATTACATTTTTATTTACATTTATTACACGGCTCTCCGGAATGCTTGATTCTGATTGGTCAGTTGAGACATTTGCAGGTTCGTTCTTTTCAAATAATTACCGCTCCAAAGTAATAACGCATAGCCGGTACTACTATCCCTTTAAAATCCCTCCGCGCCAACAAAGATTACCGTTTGGCGCCATCTTGT